>CAMZMU010000054.1:25481975-25728666 GCA_947311845.1 Poa pratensis | reverse complement strand
GCGCAAACGTTCCAAACTCCTTACGACGATAACAACCCGAGTTCATGCGGCTGATACACACAACCGGGAGGACCAAGATAGAAGCAATCGACGCTCGGATGATCGACGGGACAGTCGAGATCGCGAGCAGCGGAGCGACAGCTACAAAAGGCAAGAATGGCGCAAACGCAGCGACGCAAAACCCGAGCGGTCATTCGAGGAAAAGATGGACGACTGGTGCAGATTCCACCTCTTCAAGGGGGACGACGGAAAACTACGCTCCAATCACACCCTAAGGAACTGCAGGGAATTCGACCAAATGGCGACTGACTACATGATACGACTCAAAAGGTACGGCCCAGCACCTGCTCAGCCCACGCCTGCACCCGCACCACAGCCGAACGCTGTGCCCGCTCTCATGGCGCCACAGCCGCCACCGCAACCACCACCACAGCCTGCTCCAGGCGCAAACCTCGCAGGTGCCATACAACCCGTACTACGGGCGGAAGATGATCAATATCCACAGCCCCACGGGCAGATGTACATGATACAAAAGGGTCGCCCCCAACAGGCAGCAAAAGCTAATCACTCGACAGTGAACATGGCTGTCATGGCACCTCCTGCCGTGCCCGAATTTCTGAAGGGATCGGAAACCATCATAAGCTTCAGTCGAGAGGATCATCCCCAGCTGTAGTTCGACCAGGGCACGCGGCTCTGGTACTCGACGCGCAAATAGGAGGCTACGCCATGACCAAGGTCTTCATGGATGGAGGCAGCGGCATAAACATCATCTTCGCGGACACGCTCCGCAAAATGAACAGGTCAGTCGAAAACCTCCCAAAATCTTCAAATACCTTCCACGGTATTGTTCCTGGCAAAGCAATTAGCCCAGAAGGCACCATACAACTCGACGTTACGTTCGGGGACAAAAGCCACTTCAGGACAGAGTCGATTGAGTTCGAGGTCGTCGACTGGAAATCACAATACCATGCTATTCTTGGTCGCCCGACGTTTGCTCGATTCATGGCGGTGCCACACTACGCGTACCTCACGCTGAAGATGCCAGGACCAAAGGGAGTCATCACTGTCCGTGGAAACTTTCAAAGGTCCGATGCTTGCGACCGCGAGTTCAGCAAAATCTCCGAGATGTTCGGGGTGGAAGAATCACTCGCCGACTGGCGATTACCAACGACCGCACACTCCTTCCGAGCATAAGAAGTTGGCAGTCGACAGATCCTTCAATGCTACAAATGACACAAGGTCGCATCAGGTGCACCCGACCGATCCGTCCAAGACAGTCAACATATCTTCGAGCCTGCCTATCGCATAGGAAGGCGCGCTCGTCGAATTCCTCCGTGAGAACTGGGAAATATTTGCGTGGTGTCCAGCCGACATGCCAGGTATTCCCAGGGAATTCGCCGAGCACTCTCTCCAATTGTTTCCAGATGCAAAGCCAGTCAAGCAAACGATGCGTCGAATCTCCGGCCCAAAGCGAACCGCAGTCGAATCTGAAGTCGACCGGTTACTCGCAGCAGGATTCATTAGGGAAATCAAGAAATCACAATGGGTGGCCAACCCCGTACTCGTAGAGAAGAAGCATACAGACATCCTTCGGATGTGCGTGGACTTCACAGCGCTGAACAAGTGCTGTCCAAAGGATCACTTCCCGCTACCCCGAATCGACCAGATCGTCGACTCCACCGCCGGATGCGCACGACTCTCCTTTCTGGATGCTTACTCAGGTTATCACCAGATAAGGATGAAGCAAGAAGACGAAGAAAAAACGGCGTTCATAACCCCACTCGGGGTCTACTGCTACACAACTATGCCCTTTGGGCTCAAAAACGCGGGTGCAACATACCAGCGCATGATGCAGGACTGCCTCAAAAAGCAAATCGGACGCAACGTCCAGGTCTACGTGGATGACATTGTCATTACCACAAGGGAAGAACACACACTACTCGACGATTTGAGGGAGACGTTCGCAAACCTCAAACGCTTCCATATCAAGCTCAATCCTAAGAAGTGCACGTTCGGCGTTCCAGCCGGGCAGCTCCTAGGGTACCTAGTCTCTGCCCGTGGAATCGAAGCAGACCCGGAGAAAATACAGGCCATCCTCACAATGCAAAGGCCTTCAAAGCTTCAGATGTGCAGAAACTAGCAGGACGAGTAGCAGCGCTCAGTCGATTCATCAGCAAACTGGGTGAAAAGGCTCTACCATTCTATCGACTGATGAAGAAGGCGGACAAGTTCGAGTGGACGCCAGAAGCTGAAGCAGCCTTCACAGATCTCAAGCGGATCCTCACAAGCCCTCCGATCCTCGTCGCACCTAAGGAACGGGAACCACTCTACCTGTATGTCTCGGCTACAAACAGGGTGAGCACCGTACTGGTAGTCGAACGCATGGAGGAGGGGCACATCCAAAGCATACAACGTCCAGTCTACTACCTGAGCGAGGTTCTCTCCATATCAAAACAGCGGTACCCGCACTATCAAAAGCTGGCATACGCTGTATTCATGTCCTCAAGGAAGTTGACACACTACTTCACCGAGCACCCGATCACCGTGGTAAGTAACTCAGCAATCGGTGATATCCTCACAAACCCCAATGCAACGGGTCGAGTCGCAAAATGGCTCATCGAGCTGGCTCCAAGAGACATCAAGTACGAGCACCCGAAGGCTATCAAAGCACAAGTCCTACCCGACTTCACAACCGAGTGGATAGAGGCCCAATTACCTGGAGCACCAGACGTGTCCAATTCCTGGACCATGTACTTCGATGGGTCCAAGAAACACGAAGGCGCAGGCGCAGGCGTCATCCTCATATCACCAAAAGGGGACAAGCTACGTTATGTTTTGCAGATGGGATTCAAACTACCCTCCAATAACGAGGCTGAATACGAGGCTGATCCATGGCATGCGGATGGCAAAAGCACTTGGGTGCACTCGATTGATGATCTACGGCGACTCCAATCTCGTGGTGCAGCAAACAATGAAGGCCTGCGACGCAATCGCGGACAACATGATCGCTTATCGCGACCTGTACAACACACTGGAGGGCAGCTTCGAGGGCTGCGAGTTGAGGCACATAGGAAGGGAAAGTAACGAAGAAGCAGACATGCTAGCCAATCTTGGCTCAACTGGCGCACAAATTCCACCTGGTGTCTTCCTCGAGCGCATCGAACACAGATCTATCAAGGAGAAACGAGAGCCTCCTCCGTCGACTACGCCACCAAAAGCAAAGCGCCAGCACAGAGGACCCCCCAGTCGAGGTATCCTCATTGAGCCAACTGGACTCAACCTTTTCTGGCTTACATACTCCGTGCGAGCTACCAGATGACATAACCGAGTCCCGACGCGTGACTCGAAGATCAAAAGCATACACCGTTATCAACGGCGAGTTATACAAGCGCAGCATATCAGGTATGTTCCAAAGATGCATCGCATTCGAAGATGGCCAAGCCATACTTCGAGATTCATGCAGGTACCTGTGGGCATCACGCCAGCAGTCGATCACTCGTAGCCAAAGCCTTTCGCGCAGGGTTTTACTGGCCTACAGCACTCAAAGACGCGGAGGACATAGTCAAAAGGTGCGTCGGCTGCCAGAAATTCGCAACAAGGCCGCACGCACCCGCATCGGCGTTGAAGACTATACCGCTGGCCTGGCCTTTCGCCCAATGGGGGCTCGATATGGTTGGGCCACTCAAAAAATCATCGCATGGCGGGCATACTCACCTACTGGTGGCAGTCGACAAGTTCACAAAGTGGATCGAGGCGGTCCCCATCACAAATTCGACTGCTACTACGGCAGTCAACTTCATAAAGAGCATCATCTACCGCTTCGGTGTCCCAAACAGTATCATCACTGATAACGGCACAAACTTCACGGCTGAGGAGTTCAAAACCTTCTGCAAAGAGCAGGACATTACGCTCAACTACGCATCCGTGGCATCCACAATCCAATGGCCAAGTCGAAAAGGCCAATGGACTTGTGACGAGTGGGATCAAGAAGCGCCTCCTGGTGCCACTCAAAAGAGCTGCGGGTGCTTGGGTCGAAGAACTACCATCTGTGCTATGGAGCCTACGCACAACTCCCAACACTTCTACGCAGTTCACCCCATTCTTCATGGTCTATGGTGCAGAGGCAATTCTGCCATCAGATGTAAGGTTCAATGCGCCACGAGTTGAAGCATACAATGAAGAAGACGCGGAAGAAGCACTCGAAGACGCAGTCGACTTGCTCGATGAGCGCGCGACACGGCCTTGGCCCGCACAGCTGTTTACCAGCAGACTCGCAACTACCATAGCCGTCGACTGCGAACCAGGTCCTTCGTCGTTGGCGACCTGGTTCTTCGACTGAAGCAAAAGAAGGTGCACAAGCTCGCTTCCCCATGGGAGGTCCCTTCATCATCACGGAGGTCCTTGGTGGAGGCGCATATCGACTGAAGCACGCGAAGACAGGCGAACTCTCTCATAATCCTTGGAACGTTGCGCATCTGCGCCGTTTCTACGCATAAAGTGCTCACAGTCATACAATGTAATAGGCTATATGTCGGATGGCTGCAGGTTTCAGACGCGCTCTTTTCCTTACCAGGGTACCTAAGGGGACTGGAAGGTTTTTAATGAGGCGGCCTGCAGCCTAACATTCAAAAGAGGAATAAAATCAATGTTCCTTCGACTTCTTTGTGACTACTACCCGCATAATTCATACCTTAACCGCACCCGAAACCCTCGGGGGCTGTGTTATCGATCAAATGAGCTCTCGCTCTTGCAGAAACACAATGCCTTAGCCGCACCCGAATGCTCGGGGGCTGCGTAACAAGGATCCAAACAAAGAACACAAAAACTCTGCAGCCGCACTCGAATACTCGGGGGCTGCACAGTCATTGGTTCACAACCAACACATATTTCACAAACCCCGCTCGACTGACTCGGGGGCTCGACAAAAAATCAAAGTATACAAACTATACAATATACAAAGAGTCAAAAATTACACTCGGGGGCTGCCCCCTATACAAAAATTGCACTCGCAAACTATTCTAATCCTCAGGCTCGTCCTTTACGGGCAGCTCGGGACCGCAAAGCTGTTCGCGAGTGCACTCGATTAGTGTCTCCGCAGCTTGGATCGTGTCATCCAGGTCTTTTTGTTCGAGAACCTCTCCGGCTGCAGGTGTCCGCAACACCAACCTTGGTTTTCGACTACGCATATACGCCATTGCAGCGTTGGCTCCAATCACAAGTCTCTGAGACAGCAACTCTCGAATGGGATTTGTTTGACGGAAGATGTTCAACAAGCACGAATCCCTTGTGGTTGTGGCCCCGAGGAAAAAGAGTCTCGTTCAGGCGAATAAACGCTGCCCGGCATAACTCCAGCAGTTCAGCACTTCGCCAGACGCGATCCTTCAGGGTGGCGAGTATGCGGGCATGGTACCTATCAAGCCAAAAGTGTTGACGCCCAGTCGTAGGGTCGTCAACCACGCTATCCAGACGCCCTTCCACGCGAATCTTTTCAGCCTGGAAGTTGTCGACAAAGCCTACAAACACGGGCGCACCAGTCAGATCAAAAGGACAATAGCTACGCAAAAAGCTTGTAAACAGAGCAAGACTCGAACTTACACTCGAGTTGCCTGTTCACAAGATCCATCTCCCCGAGCACATATTCCTCGCGTTGGGTGGCCAACGCGGGTCTCGCCCTCAATCGATTCAGCTCAGCCTGGGCGTCCTTCAGATCTTGCTCCATTCTCACAAATTTGGCCTTCATATACTCCATCACCTTGGCATCATTTACCATGACCCTGGGATCGGGTGGTGATTGGAGCCTGCGAGGAACTAGTCGCAGTAGCAGGTTCTCGTGACTGTTCAAAGAGCATAATCACAAACACAAAGTTTGTGTCAGAAGCTAAAACTCATGTCATAAGCATACAACTCTTCGAGTGAAAGACATTAGCAAAAGACTGTTTGCATAAACAAGGTAGCACAAACAAAGCGCAGACTCGCGCAGTTCAGAAGGTATCATTACAAGGCATAAAAAACAAAAGGGTACAGCTACCCTAAACCTAAGATTCGATTTCCTAAGCAGACGATTGGCAGTCTCGAGTGCCCGGCGCTCCATGGTGTTCATAAAAACTCGGCCAGTCGCGCGGCGGCTCCGCTCACCCCCTTCAGAGAAATGGGCTTCCCATCTGGCTTCCGAGGGAACGCAGACAGTGCTGCCTCATAGTCGCAATCTATCCCATGTCCCATAAGAAGCTTGATGGTGGACTCGGATCCGCGTACCGTGTTGGCGCGAGCGAAACCCGCCATGGTGGACGTCCCGGGGCCAAACACGTCGGCGAAGTCATCCACCGTCGACGGCACTACGCCAGTCGGGAACACCACCTTGGTATACAGCGCCAAGTGTGCTCGTCGATTTGGCGAGTGCTTCTTTCGCCTGGTTGCATAGGCGCCTAAGCCGCCCACAGCCTGTTCCAGCGAAAGATCGTCACTCGCCACGTCCGCAGAGGCCGGTGCGCCAACAGCTTCTGCACAATTCAAAAAGGCAAAGTCATTTTGACACTCGACAGTTATATCGTCATATCAAAAGGAGAAAAGATTACTCACCTCCCATGGCCTGCGCGAGTGCCGCGAGCTGGTCAGCATATCCTCGCTCGCGTGCAGCGGCTGAGTTGGTGGCGGCAGCCAGCTCTTTCTTCGACTCTTCGCGCTGCGCGGCGAGTGCGTCTTCCAGCTCCTTCTTCTCGCCTGGCCCAGCAAAATCACGTGCATTCAATACTCGACAAAATCAAGCATTGCAAAAAGAAATTCGCAAAACAAAAGCAAAAAGGAGAACTCACGACTGAGCCGCTCTAGCTCGGCGCGCATGGTGTCCCTCTCCTGCTCCACCTGGACATAAGCCTTGGCAGAATCTGCCAAGGTGTGGTAGAAGGGCTGCGAGCACACGAATTCAGCAAAAATTCAAACTCTCACAGACCTACAACTAAACGGGTCAAGCAAAAAACTACTTACGTGGTTCATCCACGGCTCAGGAGCCGCGACTGATGTCCCGACATCTGGAGTTGCCGCCTTGGCTGTCTCAACGACATCAGTGGCCATTGGCTGGGCAGCCTCGTTTCCAGTCGGTGCAGAATTCGAGTGCTCCAGGGTTGGAACATTCTCGACTGGAGGAGTCCCAGGCTGATTGTTTTCAGCGCTGTGGCAACACAACAAAGCAAAAGATGGTCAGCACAAATATGTGACAGCACAAAATTTCATATCATACTCAAAAACACATACCTGTGCTCCTCATCTTCCTCATCTTCGGAGTCGCCAAAAATTGGTCCCCCAAAGGCTGGGGTACCACTCGACTGAAGAGGAAGAGTTGAGCTTGTTGAGCACGCACGCAAAGGAGCGGCTTGGAAAACAGGTGGTGAGCCTGATTCCTCGTCATCCTCCAAGCCCTGCTCCTTCGCGGGTGAACTGCAGCAGAAGGCGCCTTCTTGGCCAGTCGACGCCGCTTCGGTGGCGCGGTATCGACTTCTTGGTCAGAGGGGCCTTGTCTTCAGATTGGACCTCTTCTGCTGCTTCTTCCTCGACCTCCTCCACATGTGAAGTGGTGGCAGAAGGGATGGGCGACTGATCCCCTTTCGGGTCCACCACCTGTGCCTGTGTTTCTTCAGTCTCGCCATTTTCAGGCAGAGGAGGAAGGGAGGCAGCAGTCGAGTGACCCTGCATAGCATACATCACAAATTGCAAAGTCAGAATCAAAAACACATATCGTAGAAACTACGAGTGGCAAACTATTAAACTACAGACATACCTCAAGCAAAGGGTTTTCCGTCCCGTATGGCGTAACGGGACAATCGATGTTGCAAGGGTCGGCTGTCGTCAGGCTGGTGATGTGGCGCACGTGCGTCACAAGCTCGTTCCTTGACAGTTCCTCTGGGCTCATCCGAGTGGAGTCACTCGCGCCCTCAAACTCCCACATGGGGTGCGCTCGGGCACGGAGTGGCCACACCCGCCTCTTCACAAAGGTGGCAATCAAATGAATGCCTGTGACCTTGTCCAGCAGTCCGTCGATTCGAGTCAGCAAAGGGCGTGCTTCCTCCATTTCTTCGGCTGAGAGCTGGTGATCCCACGCCTTGGTCCTGACGTAAGCTGCAGTCGAGAAGGTGGCGACTCCTTCTTGCTCGACACTCGCATAAAACCACCCTTTCCTCCAGCCTTGCGCGGAGTCGACGGTCTTCAGGCGGAAATAGCGGGTGTCGCTGCGCACCTGGATGCCGCAGCCGCCCACGGGGTAGGTGCGACCACCTCCTCTGTTGGGTCGCACCATGAATATGGTCTTCCATAGCGCCCAGCTGGGTGCGACGCCAAGGAAGCACTCGCATAGCGTGATAAAGCACGCAATATGCATAATACCGTTCGGGGTGAGATCGTGGATCTGCACCCCGTAGGCATAAAGGAGGCCACGAACAAAGTCGTGGAGGGGAAGCGAGAAGCCCCTGGAACAAACTCCGCAAAGCAAACGCGCTCGTTGGCGCGTGGTTCGGGGCATACCTCCTTGGGCGATGGAGCGCGGACGGCGAGTTGCTCCGCGGGAGGCAGATATCCCTGCTCGCGGAGCTTGAGCAGATGGGCGTCCTTGACGGTGGACTTCGCCCAGTCCCCGCTGCCCTTCTTCAGCGCGGCGGATGCAGATGTACCCGCCACGGCTTCTTGCCCTTGGCCGCATCGGTCGCGGCGCGGCGGCAGCACCACGCTTGGAGCCTCCACCTTTCGCCATTGCACAGTGGAGGGTGTGGGGAAGAGCTTGGGGCAGAACAATGGAGGGGCAGCGCGAGGAAGGAGACGAGGGGCGGCGCAGGGCAAATGGCAAGTAAAAAACTCTGCCAGCGCCGTCCCCCCTATTTACCACAGATCGCAAAACGATCGTAACCGTCAAAACAAATCATACGCTCCGCGCGAAATCTGGCCATACACGTGGCGCCACGGAGAGCAACCGTCGCCGGCCACTCCGCCCACTACGCACGAGAATCCAGGAAGCCATCATCACGCCCCGTGAAAATCGCGCCAGAACGGTCAAATCAAGTCCACGCGGCGTCATCCCTGGTCAGCTCTGCAAAACGGGCCCACAAAACAGGGTCACGTCTTATCAAAGCCTCTCCAAGCACGCCACCGCTTGTCAGAGATAGCAGTCGCAAAATGCGTCATTGCTGACGTTGTTCTCTCTTTCACAACTGGCATAAAAGTCACTCGATGATATCTTCGGGTGGTCTCTCGCATAAGTCTCGGTTGGTTTTTAGCAAAGTCATAGAGGCCAGTCGAAATTCTTTCGACTGCATCATCATACTCCCATCGGGAGCGTATCAAAAAATTTCTTTGACTAAAATGTGCAGGGTAAAAGATTTTGAGATTATCCTCCATTGCAAGCAATAAAGCACAATCTCGGGGGCTACTCCCATCGGGAGCGCTGTCGCGCACCCGATAGAATAATGGCAAAAGTATCAGTCGACAAACATTCGACTAAGTTCATAAGCAAAATCACACTCAAAATATTCCCGAGTTGATCCGACGATCCTTGGATGCTGCATGCATAGTGCAAAGGTAAGACCCGCCGATCAGTCGAGCTGGGCTAAGGACCGCTCCAGCAGCGTTATCCTTAAATGTTCCGTGTCAGCAGACATGATGAATTATCCCCGACGGACGCGTTGGGTTGATTCAAAATTATACTGCAGTTCGATTCCGTAAGACCTCAACGGCTGTTTCGAGTCTGTCCAGTTTGTTCCAGATTCGAGTCCGGGGACTCGAGTTTGATTGAAAGCTAGTATGGTTTTGCCACAAATGGTAGTTAACTGGCCCCGATCCGTCGTGTGTGCCGGGCCTGCTAAGCTAATATCCCTTGACTATCATAAGCAAAAACTCATAGTCGATGAAACACTCGACATAGCCAACATGTGCTATTTCATAAGAATTCTAAATAGATGTAAAAATATAACGTGCATGATGTATGAGTCCATGCCCGACTCTTCGAATCAGACAAGTACTCGGGGGCTACTGACATGGGTATGCCTATCGGGTACCCTACCATGAGGGTACCTGGTGCACGTATCGACTAGGCCCAACTATCAGAGCCTACATGAAGCCCATGAAGGGAGGCCCACGAAGATGGAGTATCCTCCAAGTTTGGCGAAGCAATAGTCGGTTTAGAGTTTCCTTACTTGTAAATCGAGTCGGTTACGAACACCCGAGACCCAGCCTATTATTTAAGGACTGGGAGGGCCATCGAACCAGACAACGAACCACCAGAGCCACAAACCCTAGCGAGATCGACATCTCGCCGGGATCCTTGTAACCATCATATTCACAAAGCAATAACAGACAGGCAGGACGTAGGGGTGTTACCTCCACACGAGGGCCCTGAACCTGGGTAAAATCTTTGCCCTGCTTGTCAGCCGACGATACTTCCACGTTCTCTCCCCCATATTCATAACCTAGGGACCTTAACCATGGGTCTTGATGAGTCTACCCTCGTCAAGATCAGTGTAGATACTGTATATGCCTGTTTCTATGAGTCGTTGTGCGGCGAGGCATCACTTGTTAGAGTGTGTGGTCTCACTCGTATCATTTCCCTCCGCGGTAGTGACGTTTTAAACTTCATTTTTTTCGCGGTTAAAAAAAATACTAACATGCGTCTTGGAGGACTCGAGTTGTCCATCCTGGCCGATGAACTATTTCTTCTTTCACGTATACTACTGGGTATAATTTTCTTTGTCTATATATGGTACTTAAAATTCAAAATTAGTGCTGTTTGTCGGCCGCACGGTCCGCACACCCATGGGCCCGGGCCTGATTTTTGTCATAACATTTTTTATCAATAAGGAGGACACTGTGGCACGAAGAGGGAGCCAAATGGCCTTGGAGAGGCCCAGAAGCCCTTATGGCGCATCCAGTGCGCCCGAGTGCACTATATGGAGGATCTAGAGCCTTGAAACTCCGATGTCGTCCATTCTTTCATTTATGTGTTTTTAATCTCAAAACCATCTATATATGATGGAATTCACGAATTTCTGAGGTGTCGGGCATCATAATAGAAACATCGAAACAGAGACAGAAAGTACGCCTCCATCGAAAATTGGAGGGTGCCGCCGGAGCCACCCTCGGTTGCTCCATCGACTCCTCCAATGACATCTCCACCATCTCCATGATGAAGAGGGAGTAGTCCAACCGGACTATGGGTTTTCGGTAGTAGCTTGCTCTTTCTCGCTATATGTACTAGCATGTTTTAGAACCATATGAGTTGTCCTACATGATTAGGGTCACATATGTAATTCCCTATGGTGGATTTTACGATTATTGATGCGATATATATGAGATGCAATGTTTAGTATGTATTTCATGTATTTGTAGATGTATATTATTACCCCGTTAATATGTGCAAGTTCTGATCCAACTAGTATGCTAGAAAGTGAGAGTGCGAACATGTGCGTTAGATGGAGTAAACTTGTAGTAACTGGATAGTGACCGAAAATTTGGAAACTACTATGTTTTTACCTTTCTATGTTTACCTCACTAGGGATAATAGGATGCGGTGTGCTAAGTCTATGTAGTGACAACAAACATAGCCTCGTTATGTCAAGATAGTGCATGTGATATCCAACGTCATGTCAAAATAGTTAAAGTGCTCTATGCCGCCACGAGAGTGAAGCCACTTAAATTCTTGTTTGCAGAGTTTTCTCTTACTAGAGGAGTACTAGAGAGAATGCATGCATTTATTTTGTCTATATATGATGCCCATATGAATGCATGCATAGAAGTTTCACCAATATTATCTTATCTAGAAATAGTTATTCGTTCCACCATGTTTATGAGAGAGATCGAGGTCAAATAAACCCATAAACCCTAGTTCGTGTTTTAAAATAACACACTTTACTTTACTTGTATTTATTTAATCCAAAAATACAAAAATATTTACGTTGTTTGCATATTAAACCCCACAACAACAACACTTTTTGCACCATTGCATTTGCTTTTCTTGATTTTATTTTCATCTCACACATCCTGTTGCTTCAGAAAGGGAAGGAAGTCATGTGGAGTAAGGGGACGTGCTTGATGCACCACATGACGAAATGGCCGTTAACAATGTTAATTCGTGCGAGCCAATTAGTCAAGCCATGGCAAATATCAACATTTATTTTGCTATACCTCAGTCATAAATGTTGACGCCGAGCCTAACACGCTCACTGATTGTAAGAAAAAGTCATATTAGAAAGATTGGTAGAAGGCAATAATCGGCTGAGGTAGTATCTCTTGGCACATGAGAGGTGTTTGGACATGTTTGTCTAACTCCTCCCCACACACGTCGTATTAGCCACAAGTGGGTTTTTATTCGAAAGAAAGAGTAGTAGTAGTAGTAGTAGTAGTAGTAGTAGTAGTAGTAGTAGTAGTAGTAGTAGTAGTAGTAGTAGTAGTAGTAGTAGTAGTAGTAGTAGGGTTTGTGTTTCCTCTAGTGAATTTGGCGTCCCGCCGGTGTTTGGTGTTCCGCCGCGCGGATGCACGCCATCGGTGCTTGCGAGCGGTGTCCAATGGCCAGCGATGGAGCTTTGGTTGGCGATGGTGGCGTGGTGCCTGCGACTGTTGCTTGGGATTTCCATGGTGCATCCCCTCAATAACCTCGTCCCCCCTCCAGATCTTTTTTTTTGGGGGCTAGTAGTGGTGCTGGTGCGATGATCAGTATCAAGGGGATGGGGGAGAAGATTAGAGAGGTGCTGTTATGCGTCAACCAACATGGCGGGGGTATGTGGCTGCTACTTTCAACATAGTACATCAACGACCGCGAACAGTTGTCGCTGTTATCCATGGTCGAAGGGCCGCTAAGTGTAGTGGTGTTGTCTGCTTCATGACCTCTTAAACCTCTAGGCTGTTGGAGATATGCCCTAGAGGCAATTAATAAAGTGATTTTATTTTTCATATCTCTTTTTGTTCATAATATGTTTAATACCATGCTATAACTGTATTACGCGGAAACATTAATACACGTGTGTATGAAAACAACCAGGTCCCTAGTAGCCTCTATTTAACTAGTTCGTTGGGTAACAGATGATCAAGGTTTCCTGATCATGTACAATAGCGTCGGTTAACAACGGAGTCATATCATTAGGTGAATGATTTGATGGACATACCCAAAAATATAGAAACATAGTGTTCATACCTTCGACTGTAAGATCATATCAAATCTCTGTTTCTGTAAGATGCGGCTGATCGCATCAAACGGCATGTCTTATATAGCGTGACAATAAAGGTGACACTTTCGGGTATCGGAAGGAAGCAGTAAAGCGAATGATCAAGAGCGGGAATTGCCAGTCCACATAGCAGGATAGATACTTTGGGCCCACTCGGTGAGATTACATCAGCTTGCAAGCATGTGACTAGGTCACGGGGATGTAATATCACAGACGAGTAAAGATAGATTTGTCAGTGGCGAGGTCATGCTCGGCAATCGTGATACCGGAGAACGACGCTCGGACAATCTAAGTATCGCTAGGCAATAGGATGAGACTGGATGTCTAAAGGTTCAAACGATAAGAAAGATATTTGTGGACACATAGGGGCTATCATGGATATCCAGATCCCGCTGTTAGTCATTGATCGGAGAGGGTGTCTCGATCATGTCTGGTGTGATCCCGAACCGTGGGGTAACACCCGACGATTAGATTGGATTTAGAGAGAAAAGAAACCGGGAACTCCGGAAGTGTTCCGGAAATTGTCCGATGTTGATCGGAGGCAACGAAATAGGTTTCGGAGCCCGGATGAATTAAATAATATGTATTTAATATTAATAAGTGTTATTAGTGATTAAATATATTTTTATTTAATTTATTTCGAATTTTTAAAGGCATTAAATCATAAATGGGCCTTAGAGGCCCATTAGGGAAAATCCCTAAAAAGAAAAAGGAAAAAAAAGGGGGATGGACGCCGACCGCCCTAGGTGGGCCACATGGGGCCCACCTAGGGCCGGCGCACCCTTGGTGGTGCGGCTGGTGTGGGATAGTCCCACACGCCAAGCCACCAAGGCAAGCCTCCCTCCTCCTCCTTTAAATAGGGACCCCCCTATGCCTTTGGAAATACACCAATTTCTCCTTCTTCTCTCCTACCTTGAGCGTGGTTCCGTTTCTGGAGCTGCGTACGGGGAGGGATGTCTTTCTACTCTACGCACACCGCCGTGCTGCTAGATCCACACTTCCACTTCCGCTGCTCTGCTGGATCTGGAGCCCGGAGGTCGTCATCCACACCTCCGGCTGCGCGTTCGGTTAATATGGTTAATTCGGTTCGGTTTATACGGTTATACGGTAAATACGGTTTTCACACTTCGGTAAATTCGGTTTTTAAAAAAAAATACAGTTCGGTTTCGGTAATAACCATTTAACTTCGGTTCGGTTTCGGTAATAACCAAACTAACCAAAGTTGACGCGAATTTTTGAATAACACATAAATTTTATGGCCATATATTTCAGTTTTATCAATTATATGCAAGATTGGATGTGTTTCACGAGTGGGAAACAAAAATATATACAGAAAATAGGCCAAAATGACAATTTGGGCACTTGAACTCACAACCTGTGAGTTAAAAATTGGACAAACAACGCTCAGACCAGTGGGCTGCACCACATTTCTTGTACGTTATACATCCCAGGACCTATATAGACTATATTGCGAAGTTGGGCTGGACCTTAAACGCATTATTTTGTACTAGACTGTGTTGTTCGGTTAATTCGGTTAAACCACTGGTTTTTCGGTTTAAAACCGAATTAACCACTGTCCTTTTGGTTAGGTACTTTGCTAACCGTAACCTAACCACTAACCATGGAAAACCGGAATTTCGGTTGCGGTTAGGTTTTTTTGGTTCGGTTTTCGGTTCGGTTATGCACAGTTATATCCACACCGTACGTGTGTGGAACCGCGAGGCGCCATCGTTTGGCGTTGGGAGCTGTCTTCTTCCACTACACGATCCTGAGGTCGGCACCGTCGTCTCCACCGACAGCGTTTGTGAGGGAACGTAATCCCGCTTCCGGTATACAAGGGTATGTATTCTGAACTCCTCCGTATTAGTTTATCTGCATAGTATAGATCCTGGCTAGTTTATGGTTATCGTCGGTAGGATTTTTTTTTGTTTTCTATCTATGATCCCCTTCAGTGGTATCAGAGCCGATCTATGCGTAGATATATCTGTACGGTTGGAACACATGTTGAATGTGGGCATCGATTCTACATTTGTTACCCTCTCGCGTGTACTTGTTTATATCGCGGTATTGTGGGATGAAGCGGCCCGGACCGACTTTACGCGTACTCTTATGTGAGACTGGTTCCACACTTGACATATGGCTTGTACCGTATATGTGGCTGGCGGGTGTCTGTATCTCCTACAATAGTTGATATTGCATTTACAATTGAGGGCCCCGAAAGGGGTGTAATAGAGACAATTGTCTTATCACTGTTGTGGTTGTTTTCGTAGGTAAGAAACGGTTCTTGTGCGCAAGCCCTAGCAGCCACGTAAAATATGCAAAAGATAAAGTAGAAAGCGTCTAACTTTATTTTGCAGGAGCAATGTGATATGGTCAAGGTAGGTTTATTAAATTGTTTATAAAACTATCGACGCGAAGGAGACCATATCATGTGGCATTACATTTCATTTAGATGTTATGTAGATTATGTGCATCTTATATTGTGTATATATATGTCTATATATTAGTTACACGGCGGTAGTAATATAAGATGATCCCTCCCAAAATTCCGATAATAGTGTTCTCCCTTTGTCGTGCACCACCAATAAAGTTCTACGTTACGGGGTATGCCGCTTTGCGGTTACACTCGTCTCTTCGTTCGCATACGGTGGGTGTAAGGCACGTTGCACGCGCGAATACGTCAGAGGGTGTTATGGCGAGCCTAGCATGTACAGACATGGCCTCGGAACACAAGTACCGAAAGGTTAAGCATGAGTCACATGCGGTGATGTGATTGATATACGATGTCTACCTTTGAAGTTATGCTATCTGCCTGATCGATGGGGGTAGTATAATGGATGGGGGTTGTGTAATCACTAAGACGATTCGAGGGATACTCATCTTGAGTGGGAGTTCTAGTAGTTTTATTTTTAAAAACTTGAACCCATATTTTATTATGAACAAACGTCTTATGTTTTGCAAATACCATTGTAGATGTCTCGCCCCACGTTTAACCTAGGCCTGTTCCTTGAGAAAGAGAAACTTAAGACCAACGGCTCCAACTTCATGTCCTGGTTCCGCAACCTGAGGATCCTCCTCACTCCTCACAAGGTCGGCTACGTGATCGAAGCCGCCGTAGGTGACGCTCCTGCAGATATTGCCACCGAAGATGAGAAGAAGGCTTATCAAACTAAGGTGGAAGACTCCTCCTTCGTCCAGAGTGGCATGCTCCACGCCATGGAAGCTGATCTGCAAAAAGCGCTTTGAGAAGATGAGTGCCTTTGAGATAATCTCCGATCTCAAGGTTGTCTTTGCGCCGCAGGCCAAGGCTGAGAGGTATGAAGCATCCGAGCTCTTCTTCTCAGCCAAGATGGAAGAGCACAGCAGTGTCTCTGAGTACGTGGTCAAGATGTCTGGCTACGTTCAACGCCTGAATGCTCTGGAATGCAAGATTCCAGATGAACTGGTGATTGATAGGGTGGTGCAGTCGCTGCCCCTAGCTTTAAGGGATTCGTCATGAACTACAACATGCATGGCATGGCTAAGTCCCTCTCTGAGGTGTTCGTGATGTTGAAGACTGCTGAGGTGGAGATCAAGAAGGAGCACACGCTGTTGATGGTCAACAAGACCGTCGATTTCAAGAAGTCGGCGGGAAGGGTAAGAAGACCTGGAAGTTCAAGAAGGATGGCAAACAAGTTGCTAAGCCTAAAACTGCCAAACCTGGTCCTAAGCCCGGTGTGGAATGCTTCTACTGCAAGGGAGATGGTCACTGGAAGCGCAACTGCCCCAAGTACCTAGAAGACAAGAAGGCCGGCAAGATTGTCGGAAGAGAGAAAGGTATATGTGATATACATGTTATTGATGTGTACCTTACATGCGCCCGTAGTAATACCTGGGTATTTGATACCGGCTCTGTTGCTCATATTTGTAACTCACAGGTGGAGTTGCGGAATAGTCGGCGCCTGGCGAAGGACGAGGTGACGATGCGCGTCGGCAATGGATCAAGAGTTGACGTGGTGGCCGTCGGCACGCTCCCTCTGCATCTACCATCGGGATTAGTTTTGGTTTTGAATAAGTGTTATTTTTACCATCTCTGAGTGTAAACATTATAAGTGGTTCTTGCTTGTTGCAAGACGGATATTCGTTCAATTCAGTATCAAGGGTTGTGCTATTTCGATGAATGATATTTTTTATGTTGATGCTCCTGTGAGTAATGGTTTATTCTTGTTGAATCTCGATCGTAGTACACACATCCATAGCGTAGATGCCAAAAGGATTAGACTTAGTAATGATACCGCCATGTATATGTGGCATTGCCGACTTGGTCACATTGGTATAAAGCGCATGAAGAAACTCCACTCAGCTGGACTTTTGGAGTCATTAGACTTTTTTCTTGACACTTGCGAACCATGCCTCATGGGCAAGATGACTAGGTCACCGTTCAATGGTTTCGTTAAACGTGCGTCGGAATTATTGGGAGTTATACATACAGATGTGTGCGGCCCAATGAGCGTATCGACGCGCAATGGTTATCGTTACTTTGTAACCTTCACTGATGACTTGAGTAGATACGGGTATATCTACTTGATGAAACACAAGTCAGAAACTTTTGAAAAGTTCAAAGAATTTCAAAGTGAGGTTGAAAATCAACTTAACAAGAAAATAAAGCACCTTCGATCCGATCGTGGTGGCGAATATTTGAGTTTTGAGTTTGGCACACATCTGAAGGCCTGTGGAATTGTGCCACAGCTTACGCCTGCCGGAAACCGCAACGCAACGTGTGTCCGAGCGACGTAATCGTACTTTATTAGATAGCGTGCGGTCTATGATGTCTCTCACCGACTTGCCCGTATCGTTTTGGGGATATGCGTTAGAAACAGCCGCATTCATTTTAAATAGGGCTCCATCCAAATCCGTGGAAACGACACCGTATGAGGTATGGCATGGTAAGAACCTAAGCTGTCGTTCCTGAAAGTTTGGGGTTGTGAGGCTTATGTCAAGAAATTGCAGCCTGACAAACTCGAACCGAAATCGGAGAAGGTCACCTTTGTAGGGTATCCGCGGGAAACCATAGGATACACCTTCTACCACCAAGCCGAGGCAAAACGTTTGTCGCTAGAAACGGCACCTTTCTCGAGAAGGAGTTTCTCGCTAAAGGAGTAAGTGGGAGGAAAATAGACCTCGACGAGATAGTTGATCCTGAACTCGAAATTCTGAGTGGCGCAACGGAAATCGTTCCTGAACCGTCCTCCATAACAGATGGAGTGGGAGAAAATGTCGAGGAGCCTATTATACCTCGTAGGTCTGGAAGAACCCGTACATCTCCTGAGTGGTACGGTAATCTTGTTTGCACCGTCATGTTGATTGAACAAGACGAACCTACGAATTACAAAGAGGCAATGGAAGGACCCGAGTCCGAGAAATGGCTTGAGGCCATGAAATCCGAAATAGGATCCATGTATGACAACAAAGTATGGACTTTGGTGGAGATTCCCGAAGGGCGCAAGGCCGTCGAGAATAAATGGATCTTTAAGAAGAAGACTGATGCTGACGGTAATGTAACCGTCTATAAGGCTCGGCTTGTCGCAAAGGTTTCCGACAAGTTCATGGAATTGACTACGATGAAACTTTTCACCGGTAGCGATGCTAAAGTCTATTCGGGTTTTGCTAGCAACAGCTGCATATCATGATTATGAGATATGGCAGATGGATGTCAAAACAGCGTTCCTGAATGGTAACATTGAGGAAGAGTTGTACATGGTGCAACCTGAAGGTTTTGTCAGTCCAGAAAATGCTGGCAAGGTATGCAAACTTCAGCGTTCCATTTATGGACTGAAGCAAGCATCTCGGAGCTGGAATCTTCGCTTTGATGAGGTGATCAAAGTTTTGGATTTGTCCAAAATGCGGAAGAGACCTGCATTTATAAGAAAATGAGTGGGAGCTCAGTTGCATTCCTAGTTCTATATGTGGATGATATATTACTAATTGGGATAATGTGGAACTTCTAAAAGCGTGAAGGAATATTTAAACAGTAAATTTTCGATGAAGGACTTAGGAGAAGCTGCATACGTATTAGGCATTAAGATCTATCGATAGACCCAGGCGCCTACTAGCGTTATGTCAAAGTACTTATCTTGACAAGATATTGAAGAAGTTCAATATGCATTTGGCAAAGAAGGGTCTTGTGCCAGTTGTCAAGGGAAAAACATTGAGCACGGCTCAGTGTCCACAGACGGCCTTGAAAAGCCGAGGTGGATGGCACTCGATATGCTTCGGCTATAGGATCGATATGTATGCCATGTTAAGTACTCGACCCGATGTAGCATTGGCTCTAAGTTTGACGAGTCGATTCCAAAGTAATCCTGGCAAGGATCATTGGACAGCTGTTAAGAACATACTGAAGTATCTTAAGTATACCAAGGACATGTTTCTTGTTTATGGAGGCTGTGGAGAGGAACTTGGCGTAACAGGTTACGTTGATGCAAGTTTCTGCACAGATCCAGATGACTCGAAATCGCAAACAGGTTATGTGTTTAAGGTGAACGGAGGCGCTGTGAGCTGGAGAAGTGGGAAGCAACCCATAGTAGCCCAATCTACAATGGAATCGAAGTATATTGCTGCTGCGGATGCTGCAAATGAAGCTGTTTGGCTAAGGAAGTTCGTCATCGAACTTGGAGTGTTCCCGTGCGCAAGACCCTGTGAACATCTACTGCGACAACACAGGTGTTATTGCCAACGTGAAGGAACCAAGGTCTCACTCCACTGCCAAACATATTCTCCGACGCTTCCATGTCATAGCAGTACGTCAAGGAAGGCGATGTAAAGATTTGCAAAATACACACGGACCTGAATGTTGCAGATCCGCTGACGAAACCTCTTCCACGAGACAAGCATGAAGAACACCGAGAATCTATAGGTGTTAAGCTTTTACCAAGTTGTAAACTAGATTAGATTGTACTCTAGTGCAAGTGGGAGACTGTTGGAGATATGCCCTAGAGGCAATTAATAAAGTGATTTTATTTGTCATATCTTTTTGTTCATAATACGTTTAATACCATGCTATAACTGTATTACGCGGAAACATTAATACACGTGTGGTATGAAAAAACCAGGTCCCTAGTAGCCTCTATTTAACTAGTTCGTTGGGTAACAGATGATCAAGATTTCCTGATCATGGACAATAGCGTCGGTTAACAACGGAGTCATATCATTAGGTGAATGATTTGATGGACATACCCAAAATATAGAAACGTTGTGTTCATACCTTCGACTGTGAGATCATATCAAATCTCTGCTTCTGGAAGATGCGGCTGATCGCATCAAACGGCATGTCTTATATAGCGTGACAATAAAGGTGAACTTTCGGGTATCGGAATGAAGCAGTAGAAGCAAGCGATCAAGAGCGGGAATTGCCAGTCCACATAGCAGGATAGATACTCTGGTCCCACTCGGTGAGATTACATCAATGAGCTTGCAAGCATGTGACTAGGTCACGGGGATGTAATATCACAGACGAGTAAAGATAGATTTGTCAATGGCGAGGTCAAGCTCGGTAATCGTGATACCGGAGAACGACGCTCGGACAATCTAAGTATCGCTAGGCAAGAGGATGAGACTGGACGTCTAAAGGTTCAAACGATAAGAAAGATATTAGTGGACACACAGAGGCTATCATGGATATCCAGATCCCACTGTTAGTCATTGATCGGAAGGGTGTCTCGTCATGTCTGGCGTGATCCCGAACCGTGGGGTAACACACTTAAGGGTGGGTGACGATTAGATTGGATTTAGAGAGAAAAGAAACCGGGAACTCCGGAAGTGTTCCGGAAATTGTCCGATGTTGATCGGAGGCAACGAAATAGGTTTCGGAGCCCGGATGAATTAAATAATATGTATTTAATATTAATAAGTGTTATTAGTGGTTAAATATATTTTTATTTAATTTATTTCGAATTTTTAAAGGCATTAAATCATAAATGGGCCTTAGAGGAAGGCCCATTAGGGAAAATTCCCTGAAAAAGAAAAAGGGGAAAAAAGGGGATGGAGGCCAGCCGGGGGCCCACCTAGGGCCAGCGCACCCTTGGTGGTGCGGCTGGTGTGGGATAGTCCCACACCGCCAAGCCACCAAGGCAAGCCTCCCTCCTCCTCCTTTAAATAGGGACCCCCCATGCCTTTGGAAATACACCAATTTCTCCCTTCTTCTCTCCTACCTTGAGCGTGGTTCCGTTTCTGGAGCTGCGTATGGGGAGGGAAGTCTGTCTACTCTATGCACACCGCCGTGCTGCTAGATCCACTCTTCCACTTCCGCTGCTCTGCTGGATCTGGAGCCCGGAGGTCGTCATCCACACGTACGTGTGTGGAACCGCGAGGCGCCATCATTTGGCGCTGGGAGCTGTCTTCTTCCACTGCACGACCCTGAGGTCGGCACCGTCGTCTCCACCGACAACGTTTGTGCGGGAACGTAATCCCGCTTCCAGTCTACAAGGGTATGTATTCTGAGCTCCTCCGTATTAGTATATCTGCATAGTATAGATCCTGGCTAGTTTATGGTCATTGATACGTCTCAACGTATCTATAATTTTTGATGTTCCATGCTTGTTTTATACCAATTGCTACATGTTTTGCATCTACTTTATATCACTTTTATACATTTTTTGGGACTAACCTATTAACAAGATGCCGAAGTGCCAGTTCCTGTTTTCTGCTGTTTTTGTATTCCAGAAAAGCTAGTCTGGAAATATTCTCGGAATTGGACGAAACTTCACGGGGATCCCTATTTTACCAGAACACACCTGACGGACCAAAGGAGCAGCAGAGGAGAGCCTGGAGGGCCCACACGCACTAGGGCGCGGGCCCCCCTGGCGCGCCCTAGGGTGGTGTGGGCCCCTCGGGGGTCGTCAGCCGCCGCCCTTTCGCCTACTTATTCCCCCCGACGCGAAAACCCTAAGTGCCTGAGCAATATCCACGAAAAGTTCCAGAGACGCCGCCGTCGTCAACCCTAGCTCGGGAGGGTCAGAACCTCTTCCCGGCACCCTGCCGGAGAGGGGAATCGTCACCGGAGGCTTCTACATCGCCATGCCTGCCTCCGGAGTGATGCGTGAGTAGTTCATCCTTGGACTACGGGTCCATAGCAGTAGCTAGATGGTTGTCTCTCCACTTTGTGCCATCATGTTTAGATCTTGTGAGCTGCCCTACATGATCAAGATCATATTATTGTAATGCTACATGTTGTGTTTGCTGGGATCCGATGAATATTGAATACTATGTCAAGTTGATTATCAATCTATCTATGTTATTTAAGATCTTGCATGCTTTCCGTTACTCGTAGATGCTTTGGCCAAGTAGATGCTTGTAACTCCAAGAGAGAGTATTTATGCTAGATAGTGGGTTCATGCCTCCGTTTAATCTGGGAGAGTGACAGAAAGTTCTAAGGTTGTGGATGTGCTGTTGCCACTAGGGATAACCTAACGATGCTATGTCCACGGGCATATGTGTTTGTTTACATTACGCACTTTACTTAATGCAATTATCCGTTGCTTGCAACTTAATACCAACGGGGACTCGGATGACAACCCGGCGGTGGATTATTAGTCATAGATGCTGTTGGATAACGGTCTATGTATTATGTCGTAATGCCCAATTAAATATCATAGTAGTCATCATGTCATATATGCATTGTCATGCGCTCACTATTTGTCAATTGCCCAGCTGTAATTTGTTCACCCAACATGTTAGTTATCTTTTATGGAGAGACACCACTAGTGAACTGTGGACCCCGGTCCATTCTTTTACACTGATTAAACAACCACAAACTGCAAACTGTTCCTTTTTCATTCTCTGCAATTTAATACTCATTTTCCACACCATACGTTTAATCCTTTGTTTTCAGCAAGCCGGTGAGATTGACAACCTCACTGTTTCGTTGGGGCAAAGTAGTTTGATTGTGTTGTGTGCAGATTCCACGTTGGTGATCGTGTTGCGCCGCGCGAGCCACCAACAACCTTCTGAAGAGTTGCTGCTCCTACTGGTTCGATAACCTTGGTTTCTTTCTGAGGGAAAACTTGCTGCTGAACTGCATCATACCTTCCTCTTGGGGTCTCCCAACGAACGTGTGTTCACGCCATCAAGCTTTTTCTGGCGCCGTTGCCGGGGAGACAGCAGTCTTCTGCAAGGGGAGTTTCACGCTTCCAATCTCTTTACTTTTTTTTGTCTTGCTTAGTTTATTTTATTTTATCTTGTTTGCTTTCAATTATCAAAAACACAAAAAAATTAGTTACTTGCATCTAGTTTACTTTCAAGTTATTTTCTGTCTGTTTTTAATTCTGCTAAAATGAGTACTCCTGAGAACACTAAGTTGTGTGATTTCACTAGCACGAACAACAATGATTTCATATGCACACCTATTGCTCCACCTGCTGCTTCAGCAGAATTTTATGAAATTAAACCTGCACTTTTAAATCTTGTTATGAAAGAGCAATTTTCTGGTGTTAGTACTGATGATGCTGCTGTTCACCTTAATAACTTTGTTGAACTTTGTGAAATGCAAAAGCTCAAGGAAGTAGATGGTGATATTATTAAACTGAAACTTTTTCCTTTCTCCTTGAGAGGACGTGCTAAAGAATGGTTGCTATCTTTGCCTAGAAATAGTATTGATTCATGGACTAAATGCAAAGATGCTTTTATTGGAAAATATTATCCTCCTGCTAAGATTATTTCTTTGAGAAGTAGCATAATGAATTTTAAGCAATTTGATAATGAACATGTTGCTCAAGCATGGGAGAGAATGAAATCATTGGTTAAAAATTGTCCCACTCATGGACTGACTACTTGGATGATCATCCAAACCTTCTATGCAGGATTAAATTTTTCTTCAAGGAATTTATTGGATTCGGCCGCTGGAGGTACCTTTATGTCCATCACTTTGGGTGCTGCAACAAAGCTTCTAGATGATATGATGATTAATTATTCTGAGTGGCACACCGAGAGAGCTCCAACAGGTAAGAAGGTAAATTCTGTTGAGGAAACCTCTTCCTTGAGTGCCAAAATTGATACTATTATGTCTATGCTTGCAAATGGTCAAACACATGTTGATCCAAATAATGTTCCTTTAGCTTCTTTGGTTGCTCAAGAAGAGCATGTTGATGTGAACTTCATTAAAAATAATAACTTCAACAACAATGCTTATAGGAATAATTTTGGTAATAGCAATTATAGGCCCTATCCTTCTAATAGTGGCAATGGTTATGGAAATTCCTATAGTAACTCCTACAACAATAATAAGAGTGTACCCTCGATCTTGAAGTTATGCTTAAGGATTTTATTAGTACACAAACTGCTTTCAATAAAACTGTTGAGGAGAAATTTGGGAAAATTGATGTGCTTTCCTCTAAAGTTGATAGTCTTGCTCTTGATGTTGACTTGTTGAAACTAAAGAACATGCCTCATGATGTTAAAGAGAGCAAAACTCTCAATGCTATACAAGTTAAAATTGATAACAATGTGAGGATGTTAGCTGAATTGCATGCTAGATGGGAAAGAGAGGATGAAATTGCTAGAAAGAATAATATTGCTAGAGTTTATACTATTACTACTTCTGAAAATGCTTCAAACTCAAGTGTTAGCAAACCTCCTACCATTAATGGCAAGATAATTGGTGTTGGTAATGTTTCCACTTCTATTGCAAAATGTCCTAAATTGCCTGATAACTCTGAAACTGTCCTTGATAAAGATGCTGAAATTTCTAGCAATAAGGAAGATAATAACTCCATTACTTTTGATAATAATGACTTTGATTTTGATGGTTGCAATATTTCTGAAGTAATTAAGTTCTTGCAAAAGCTAGCTAGAAGTCCTAATGCTAGTGCTATAAACATGGCTTTTACTAAACATATTACTAATGCTCTCATGCAAGTTAGGGAAGAAAATTAAAACATGAAGCTTCTATCCCTAGGAAGTTAGAAGATGGTTGGGAGCCCATCATTAAATGAAATTGAATGACTTTGATTGCAATGCTTTGTGTGACCTTGGTGCTAGTATTTCTGTTATGCCTAAAAGATTATATGATATGCTTGATTTAGCACCTTTGGAAAATTGTTACTTGGATGTTCACCTTGCTGATTCTACATTAAAAAACCTTTGGGAAGAATTGATGATGTTCTTATCATGGTTAACAACAATTATGTCCCCGTTGATTTTATTGTCTTGGATATTGAATGCAATCCATCATGCCCTATTGTGCTGGGAAGACCTTTTCTTAGAACTGTAGGTGCTATTATTGATATGAAAGAAGGGAATATAAAATATCAATTTCCTCTCAAGAAAGGTATGGAACACTTTCCTAGGAAGAAGATTAAGCCACCTTATGATTCTATTGTTCGAACAAATTACAATGTTGATGCTTCTTCACTTGGTAATACTTGATGCATGCTTTGTGCCTAGCTAAAAGGCGTTAAAGAAAAGCGCTTATGGGAGGCAACCCATTTTTTTTTCTGCAATTTTTCTTTTATTGAGTCAAGGAGGATGTTTACTTCTGTAGCAACTCCTTTGTATCTTTATTTTCTCGCATTGTTGTGCCAAGAGTAGCCTCTAATGTTAAGACGATGCTTAATTTTGATTGCTGCGCAGAAACAGATTTTTGCTGTTCACTGTACGAAATTCCTAAAATCACCAGATTGTTAATTAAATCTGAAATTTTTGTGCGTAATCTTTATGAATGTCTGAATCTTTCATTAGTTCAAGTTTTCGATCTGAGCGTCGTAAGTGCCTCGAAAAAATTCGTCTTTGCGGACTGTTCTGTTTTAGACAGATTATGCCTTTTTATTTTGCATTCTCTCTTTTACTAGTGTTGAGTGAAATTCTTTTTTGGGTGGAAGAGCTTCACATAACATCAGTGGCTGTAGCTAATGTTTAAAGTAACAAATCATATTGCGTCTTTATAGAACATGTGAGTTTTTGATTATGCACTAACCCTCTAATGAGATCTACTTTGAGTTTGGTGTGACGGAAGTTTTCAAGGGTCAAGAGAGAAGGATGATATAATAGGATCAAGAAGAGTGAAGAGCTTAAGCTTGGGGAGGCTCCCATGGATCTCCCCAGCATATTTCAAGAAGACTCAAGCGTCTAAGCTTGGGGATGCCCAAGGCATCCCCTTCTTCATCGTCAAAATTATCAGGTCATCTCTAGTGAAACTATATTTTAATTCTTTCACATCATATGTGCTTTTCTTGGAGCGTCTGTGTGCTTTTATTTTCAGTATTGCACTTTTATTTTCAATAAAGCTTGACTGGACCCTAGCATTCTTGATTGGGAGAGAGACACGCTCCGCTTTTTCATGAGAATACTCCTATTCTTCACTTATATTTGTTGAGTATTCATATCTAGCGCTGTTCAGCTTTTAGCTCTTGTTTTCATGTATCTCTTGTCAGAGCTATTAGCTTTCTTTTGTAGAAAGTACTCTCTTGCTTCACTTATACTCCCTCCGTTCCAAATTAACTGACTTCCATTTGTGTATATGTGGATGTATCTATACTTGTAACATGTCTAGATACATCCACATGTGGACAAATGGAAGTCAATTAAAATGGAACGGAGGAGTATTTGTTTGGAGAGTGAATTAAATAAATTGATTGGTGTTTGGTTGGTTCAGAAAATGTTGCATGTGGTGATTGGTATAAGGAAAAACTTGCTTAATCTTGTAGATCACTAATTTGGATAACTTGATGCTTGCCAATTGTTTTGAGTTAACAAGTAGATCATGATTAAATTTGTGCATCACATGAGTTAAGCCTATTAGTGAAGAACTACCGTAAAGCTTGTTGAAAATTTGGTTTGCATCGGTGGTATCTCTAAGGTCTAGATATTTTCTAATAACAGGGTTTGGTTAACAAGGAAGACGGTATGAAGTCTTATAACATTTGCAATATGTTTGTCATATAAAACTTGGTGTATGGGTTGATATTCTTGTTTGCTTACATAAACCTTGCTAGCCTAAACTCTGTACTGAGAGGGAATGCTTCTCGTGCATCCAAATCCTTGAGCCAAAATCCATGCCATTTGTGTCCACCATAACTAACTATATGTGGTATTTCCTTGACACTCCAAGTAAATTTTTCATGTGCTACCTTTAAATTATTCAAAATGTTATTATTCCCTTTTTGTGTCAATGTTTACTAGCTCATGAGGAATTAGTGTGGTTATTCTTTATTCCATTTGTCAAATGGACTTTTACACCTGGACTAGTGGCATATACATCCGCTTATCCAATAACTTGCAAAAAGAGCTGGCAACGGGATGCCCAGTCCCAATTAATTACAACTTTAACCAATTAATTCTCTTCACACTTTTGCCCTGATTCATCAGTAAGCAATGACAAACAGTGAAATACCTGCATGTGTGTTAACCAAAGAGAAATAGGGATGATCTGTCTTGCTGGTAGTAATAACGTCCTTCATGGGAGCCGCTCTTAAAAGTCCGTTTGACAGGTAGAATACTGTTCTCACCCGCTACCATTCGTTGACAATTAACAAACACCTCTCAAAAATAGATACTCCTCCATGGTATGTGATTGATGGAAGGCACCCGAGGATTCGGTTAGCCATGGCTTGTGTTAGCAAGGTTGGGAGGAGTATCAAATATTTTATGCAATCTCTATATGCTTTCAAAAACCTAAAGCTCTAGCACATGACTTAATCCCTGCTTCCCTCTGCGAATGGCCTTTCTTTTACTTTTATGTTGAGTCAGTTTTCCTATTCTTTCTGTCTTCCACAAGCAAACACTAGTGTCAACTTTGTTACAACATGCGTTATATGCTACGTATTGGACTTGTTATACTACTTTGTGTTAACGATATCCATGAGATAAATATGTTGAAAGTTGAAGCAAATGATGTAACTTAATTCTTCCTTTGTGTTGATTAAATACCTTTTATTAGAGACTATTGCTTTATGAGTTAACACTTATGCAAAACTGTTTGATGCTTGTCTCGAAAGTACTATTCATGAAAACGTTTAGTTTGTGTGATTCATTATTTACTCATTATCTATTTGGTAGCAAATTATAGACCATTGACTTGGATCACTTCATTCATTTACATGTGCCTTGCAATATTATATGATCAAGATTATGATGGTAGCATGTCACCTAAAAAATTATTTTGTTTTTATCGTTTACCTACTCGAGGACGAGTAGGAACTAAGCTTGGGGATGCTGATACGTCTCAAACGTATCTATAATTTTTTATGTTCCATGCTTGTTTTATACCAATTGCTACATGTTTTGCATCTACTTGATATCACTTTTATACATTTTTTTGGACTAACCTATTAACAAGATGCCGAAGTGCCAGTTCCTGTTTTCTGCTGTTTTTGTATTCCAGAAAAGCTAGTCCGGAAATATTCTTGGAATTGGACGAAACTTCACGGGGATCCCTATTTTACCAGAACACACCTGACGGAACAAAGGAGCAGCAGAGGAGAGCCAGGAGGGCCCCACACGCCACTAGGGCGCGGGCCACCCCTGACGCGCCCTAGGGTGGTGTGGGCCCCTCGGGGGTCGTCAGCCGCCGCCCTTTCGCCTACTTATTCCCCCCGACGCGAAAACACTAAGTGCCTGAGCCAATATCCACGAAAAGTTCCAGAGACGCCGCCGCCGTCAACCCTAGCTCGGGAGGGTCCAGAACCTCTTCCCGGCACCCTGTCGGAGAGAGGAATCGTCACCGGAGGCTTCTACATCGCCATGCCTGCCTCCGGAGTGATGCGTGAGTAGTTCATCCTTGGACTACGGGTCCATAGCAGTAGCTAGATGGTTGTCTCTCTAATTTGTGTCATCATGTTTAGATCTTGTGAGCTGCCCTACATGATCAAGATCGTATTATTGTAATGCTACATGTTGTGTTTGCTGGGATACGATGAATATTGAATACTATGTCAAGTTGATTATCAATCTATGCCCTATGTTATTTAAGATCTTGCATGCTTTCCGTTACTCGTAGATGCTTTGGCCAAGTAGATGCTTGTAACTCCAAGAGAGAGTATTTATGCTAGATAGTGGGTTCATGCCTCCGGTAATCTAGGAGAGTGACAGCAACTTCTAAGGTTGCGGATGTGCTGTTGCCACTAGGGATAACCTAACAATGCTATGTCCACGGTCATAAGTATTTGTTTACATTACGCACTTTACTTAATGCAATTATCCGTTGCTTGTAACTTAATACCAACGGGGAACTCGGATGACAACCCGGCGGTGGATTATTAGTCATAGACGCTGTTGGATGACGGTCTATGTATTATGTCGTAATGCCCAATTAAATATCATAGTAATCATCATGTCATATATATGCATTGTCATGCGCTCACTATTTGTCAATTGCCCAGCCGTAATTTGTTCACCCAACATGTTAGTTATCTTTTATGGAGAGACACCACTAGTGAACTGTGGACCCCGGTCCATTCTTTTACACTGATTAAACCACCACAAACTGCAAACTGTTCCTTTTTCATTCTCTGCAATTTAATACTCATTTTCCACACCATACGTTTAATCCTTTGTTTTCAGCAAGCCGGTGAGATTGACAACCTCACTGTTTCATTGGGGCAAAGTAGTTTGATTGTGTTGTGTGCAGATTCCACGTTGGTGATCGTGTTGCGCCGCGCGAGCCACCAACAACCTTCTGAAGAGTTGCTGCTCCTACTGGTTCGATAACCTTGGTTTCTTTCTGAGGGAAAACTTGCTGCTGAACTGCATCATACCTTCCTTTTGGGGTCTCCCAACGAACGTGTGATTCACGCCAACAAGCAGTTATCGTCGGCAGGAATTTTTTTTCTTTTCTGTCTACGATCTCCTACATAGGCGGCGTGCCATCAAGGAGGCCCTTCAACAGGTCTGCTGCGGCGCACCGTCTCCAAGTGGCGTCGTCCTCGGCGATGGCGCTAACGGCCGGAGCGTCGGTTGATCTTCTTCCTCGGTGGTGAGGCACCCGATTGCGTTTTTAATCTTTAGTTGGGGTAGTTTTTGTAAAAGTCAAGGACTTGGTTGTATTTCCTATTTACCTTGTGGTACTTGTTGTAATTTCTAATCCACCGATTGATGCAGTTTGGACCCTTAGGGGTCCTTCCCCTGTTCAATTTTTTTTTCAAAGAGACAAAATAATGAGGTAGTAAGGTAGAAATTAAGACTCGTTGCTCATGGGTTCTTGTAGCCACCAGGTGTCGATTTTTAGGAAACTTACCGCCCTTCATGGACGGAATTACCTTTAGATAGTTGATCTCAATGGCAGTAAACTTGGACTTGAAAATAAAACTTATGGATGTTGTCACCACTTACCTATGCCGTAATTTGGGTTCGAACACATACATGAAGGTACCTGAAGGTATCGTTGTTCTGAACGAAGATAGAGTAGATAGAAATGTATACACTGTTCAACTTAGTAAGTCACTATATGGACTCAAATAGTCGGGTAGGATGTGCTATAATCGGTTAAGAGATTTCCTTCATCAGAAGAGCTACACGAGAAATGCAGATTGCTCATGTGTTTTTATATGGAGATCACAAGATGGTTTATGTATAATCTAAGTGGACACTTGGAGGGTTTGAAGATAATCGATACACTCGAGGATATTGAGAAAACCTGATGTCAGAATTCGAGATGAAGGACTTAGGAAAAACCAAGTTCTGCCTAGGTGTGCAACTTGAGCATTCCGCTCATGGGGATTTAGTTGTGCAAGTCAGCCTACATCTAGAAGGTGTTGAAACGATTTGAATTTGATAAGGCATATCCTTCTAAGTCCCGGATGATAAGGAGATCTCCACAGTAGGACAAGGACCCTTTCAAGCACAGGCGAAGGGTCTTGGAGACCATCCTGGGCCCTTGCTCGGTCTTACATCATTAAAATTAAGCTATTTGGTCCGCTAAAATCATAAAAAATTGGCCCATAGGTGACATCTTGCTTCTTCGGCCCATGCTAGCACTTTGGTTTGAGCAATCGGCCCCTCCTCGTTTTGGCGTCATGCTCCGCCATTGTGTTCAAGCCTAAGAAAGAGGTTAAGAAAATTCTAGGACCAGAATTCCCCTACTTGAGTGTAGTTGGTGCACTCATGTACCTTGCGAATTGTACATGGTCGGACATTGCTTTTGTCGTCGGTCTACTTCCTAGATATAGTTTTGAGCCTATCAAGAGACATCTGAAAGGCGCTAATGACATCTTTCTATACGTGCAAGGGACCAAACTTGACTTGTTTTACTAAACAACCAAAACCTGTCGATTATAGGCAGGGGTGAATCCACACCCCTAGCAACAGGGGCGATGGCCCAAGGTGGGGGACTTTTTTTACCTATATATTTTTGAAATAATTGATTTGACCTAGCACTTAGCTAAGTATAACACTAAGTACAAATTTGGTATGGGGTTTGAGTTCGATCCTGGATCGGCCCTGGTAGTAGGGTATGGTGATACTATGTAACCATCGAACCCACGCACATCGAAATCTCAGTCTATGTATATTTTACTTTGTGGCGGGACTTTACTTTCCTGAAAATCATCTAAGTAAAGTCTAGTACCAACTTCGACGAACCACTCCGAAATCATGACACTATATGTAGCATAACGAGAATGTGTATGGTTTCGACAAATGATTGGCCACATCCAGCTATACATTGAACACTATCCAAACCCTCACTATTATTTATGAAGATAATGCCGGTTGTGTTGCACAAATTCAAATGGGTTATGTGAACAGAAATCTCTCGAAGCATAGCAACTCCAAGTTATTATATGCACCTGAATTGTAGAAGTTAAATAAGTGAGAGTTTTGCGCACTACGTCGTGTAAAAATCTTGTTGATTTGTTCACTAAGAAATTACCAGCATCTTCTTTCAAGTATGTGTTCGTGAAATTGGTATGACAAGACTTAGAGAGATGCAAGGTTAGGAGGAGAATCTTCACAAACTTATCACTGAAATCTCGGTCCCACTATCGAGTACTTAACTTTGGAGTTAAGTTAGTTCAACTCATTTTCCTTTAGTTAGTTTTTCTGAAATTTCTCTCATAAGGTTTTTAGTGAGCCAATTCGTGCAACATAGCAAAGCATACCATGTGATTTTTCTCCACAATTTTACTGGATTTTTTTAGAATTTTAATGCATGACTATATAGATGGAACTCAAGGGAGGGTGTTGTGGAAGTTGGACCGACGGGGCCAATGGTGTCTACTTTGGTGGTGCGACTTGTCCCACGTTAGGCAAGGACATAGCCAACAGGGGGCGAGCTGGTGCCATGGCTCCCCGTGATACCCCATGTATTATGTGTATTTAATCTGCAAATTAGCCCCAGATTAACCCATATGACCCCTTCAAATTGTATAATGTCTATTTTGCCCCCTTGCACAAAACTCCTAGCCCTAAAGTTAGGCGAAGTAGGTCGCAACATTTAACGTTAAATGAGTTATGATCCATCTACCTCTACCTTATATATAAGCGATGACTCAATCATTGTACGTAGAAAGGTACTAAGAAACTACTTGCCTATTCCATGTGTCAATTTTACTTTTACACATTGGTGCGTTTTCCTTAATCGTCCAATTCAACTATTTCATCCTATACGTTGTACAATTTCCGGAACAGACAACCGGCTGGGTTATACAAGAGTGGTAACAAAGAGCGCCACACCCCAAAAAATAAAAACAAAAAAAGAGCACGAGACCAGATCAATGCAACTACGCAAGCAAAGACGGTTTCCAGAACGTCACACTACGCCTGTACAGGCAGTGCAGGAATTAACTAAGAATAAACAGGCTGACCTAACATGATGTTTGACTTTACATATCGTGCAGCCAGTACATCTACAGCAGATCGATGATGAGACCTCAGCCAATCCTATGTTTAAGGATATACTCGGATTGTATTAGTCCACTCAACTTAAGGATAAAAACTTTTTTTTTAGATAAAGAGTATATATTAATATCGCGCATATATCAATTACACCCAACCTCTGCAACAACGCAATAATCTAGGGTATTATTACAGATGCACACAACCGAAAAACAATAAGAAGATGAAACAAAAAAGAAAAGTCTCGCTACAGAGTTACAGTCCTTACAACATCAGCACAACCACCACCAAGACAACACCTGATGTTCAAATTTTCCAAAAGCGACGCCTTCAAGAAGGAAACAGTGCACAAACACCGTCATCGCCCGATCGAAGATCATGGGTTTTCACCCTGAATATATTCTCCGCTCTCAAAACAAGGCCACTGTTAGACACAACTAATTAAGGCCAGACATTAGATTTTCACCCTGAGGGGTAAGACTCTGAACTACACATGTGTTGTCGTCCCCACTTACATACTGTTGCCACGATTCCTGAAACTCGAAGCCAGTTCCTCATCAACGCAAAGCTCCAAGCACCACTGCCAATCCTCCAATCTCAGCCTCCATGGCCTTCTCGGCGTCTGACTTCACCATGGATTTGCCCATGATGGCAACAGAAGCAGAGCTTCGCGCTGGTTCCTCGCAGCGCGACTGAATCCCACCCGATCCAGCAATCTCTAGGTCTTAACGCCCATGGGAGATCGCCGGCGGAGCCTTCCGGAACCCGTCACTCTGGCCAGATCCAGGAGGTCAGGCGCGAGGCAGTTCTTCGTCTTGGCGTGATTTGAAACCCTAGGACCACCGCCATTATTCTGAAGTCTCGCAGGCCCCGACGCCGCGAGACCACTCCCAGCAGGAACGGCAGCACAGGAGGGGTAAACCAGCGCACAATTTGGTCGCCGGCGTGGCCAAAGGCACAACCGAACCACCGCATGGGCCCTAGCTGGATCTCACTGGTCCAGATCTAAGCCCAGAGGGCCAGATCGAGCACCGAGGCCCAGGACGCCCCGGGCTTTCGCACCTAGACGCCATGCGTCGAAACGGGCGGCCGCACCGACGGCGCCCCACCACCTCTGCCACGCTGCACCGCCGGGAGGCACACTGCCGCCGGCCCCAAGATCCGCAGCCGCCGCAGCAAGACCGCCCCGACCCGGGAGCCCAGCGCCGGCTCCATGCCCGCGCGCCCCGAACCAGCTCCGATGCCCCGCTCACGTCGAATCCGGCTGGTGCGCCCACCGTGCCCTCCGTCCTATACGGGCAGGGTGCCGCCACCGCCGCCGGCGCCGACGACGGCAGCGGCAGGAGGATCCGATCTGGTTTTTTTTGGTAGGGTTGGAGGAGCCTCCGGAGACGCACGAGGGGGTGCGACACGGGAGGAGATAGCCACTCAAGGATAAAAACTATGAGCAACTTTCTCGGAGTTGAATAGTATTCCGTCTAAGAATATGAGCAACTTTCTAAAAATAAACAGTTAATACTCCCTCCGTTCAAAATAAGTGTCTCGATTTTGCCCAAAAGTGGAGATATCTAGACATGTTTCATGTATAGATACATCCACTTTTTGTCAAACTTGAGACACTTATTTTTGGACGGAGTGATTATTTCTCTGTCAGTCTAAGAATATACTACGGAGTAGTACTCTACTTGAGCATATACCGATCATCCCTCCTTGTCAACGTGAGCAGGTTATCTCCGTGCAAAAATAAAAATAAACGAGCGCACCTTACTAACGGATCGGTCTGAAAAAATATTTTCTCCCCTAACGGTTTGTCTCATAGCGCCTCAAAATAATTACCGGAGCAGTTTATTCCTTTGAAAGTCTTTGGTCAGCGGGTTAGACTCATTCACGTACTCCATAAGAGAAAACAGAGTACTCTGTTTTGTGGTACTCTGTTTTGTGTACACGTGGATCTGTCTGGTGTGCGGTGTGCAACATAAACAATGTCAGCTCATGGACTTCGAGGGAACTTGAGATTGGAGTATACTCGTTCATTTGACTTGGCGGCACATAATTTGATCAATAATCTTCTACAGTACTTGTAATAATCAGTACTTCTACAGATTGGAGTATCTGATGCTAAAACCAAGATTTTATGGAAAACTCCGCTACCCTTTCAAGGAAAGGAACAGACAGGCGCAGGGAAACGAGAAAGCGTCGTGCCTCCATCTCCCACGTCTCGCGATCGAGGCGGTTTAACGCCTGCCCGCGCGCCATGGTTGCGGCTGCACTCCGGCCGGTTTAGAGATGAAGCGCCACGAAGCAATAACGTCGTCGCTGCGGCACGCGCTTCTCCTCCTCTTCCTGCTCTTGTCGTCCTCGCAGCTGCCGCCCGGCGCGAGGTCGGCGCCGGGAGAAGCGGAGGCGCTCCTGGAGTGGAAGGATAGCCTGACGCCCCAGGCAGGGGAGGACGCTCTCGCGTCCTGGGACCGGGAGGCCGCCGCCAACTCCACGGTCGCGGCTTGCGGGTGGCGCGGCGTGTCGTGCGACGCATCCGGCCGCGTGGCCAGCCTCGACGTGGCCGGGGCCGGCCTCGCCGGCACGCTCGACGCCCTGGACCTCTCGTCGCTGCCCAGCCTCGGCAGCCTCAACCTCAGTTTCAATTCGCTCACAGGATCGTTCCCGTCGTCCACACCGCCGCTGCTCAGCGTCACGTCCGTTGACCTCTCCAACAACAACTTGTCAGGCCCGATCCCGGCGGTGTTTGCCCGCGTACATGCCCAACCTCGTGCACCTGAACATTTCCTCCAACCAGTTCACCGGCCGTATACCGCCGTCCCTCGCGAACCTGACGAAACTCCAGAGCCTCGTTCTTGGCAAGAACCTTCTCTCCGGCGGCATACCGCCGGCGCTCGGCTCCATCACGGGGTTACGAGTGCTCGAGCTGCACAGCAACCCGCTGGGTGGCACGATCCCCGTCTCTCTCGGTAACCTCCGGTCACTGGAGCGCATCAATGTCAGCATCGCTCTGCTGGAGTCCAACATCCCGACGGAGCTCTCCCGCTGCGAGAACCTCACCGTGGTTGGCCTCGCGGTTAACAAACTCTCCGGGGAGCTGCCGGTGTCGTGGGCCAAACTGACCAAAGTACAGGAATTCAATGTCTCCAAGAACATGCTCACTGGGGAGATCTTGCCGGACTACTTCACGGCGTGGACCCGTCTCGCCGTGTTTCAGGCCGACAACAACCATTTCATCGGCGGGATCCCCACGGAGGTCGGCGTGGCGTCGGGGCTAGAATTCCTCTCCTTTGCGAGCAACAACCTCTCCGGCCCCATCCCGGCGATCATCGGAAGCCTGGCAAACCTCAGGCTGCTGGACCTCGCCGAAAACGGATTTTCGGGAACCATTCCCGGACCTTGGGCAACCTCACGAAACTAGAGATTCTTCGGCTGTACGACAACAAACTCACCGGCCGGTTGCCGGACGAGTTCGGGAACATGAAGTCGCTGCAGAAGCTGTCCGTGAGCACCAACATGTTGGAGGGCGAGCTGCCGGCCGGGCTTGTCCGGTTGCCGGACCTCATCTACATCATCGCCTTCGACAACTTCTTCTCCGGCGCCATCCCGCCGGTTTCCAGCCGCCAGCTGACCGTCATCAGCATGGGAAATAACAACTTTTCCGGAGAGCTTCCACAGGGGCTGTGCTTGAGCGCCGCCAGGCTCACGTACCTTGGCCTGGACAGCAACCAGTTCACCGGCACCGTGCCTGCTTGCTACCGCAACCTCACGAAGCTGGTACGCATCAGGATGGCACATAACCGGCTTGCCGGTAACGTTTCAGACATCTTCGGATCGCATCCTAACCTGTACTACATCGATCTGTCCGGGAATTCGTTGGGTGGCGAGCTCACAGAGCAGTGGGCACAGCAGTTGAAGAGCCTCCAGTATCTGCACCTGGACGGCAACAAGATCACCGGGACAATTCCTCCCGGTTTCGGCAGCATGCCTGCACTGAATGATTTGAGCCTGGCATCGAACATTCTCGTCGGCGCGATCCCACTAGAGCTCAGTGAATTACCATTGCAAAAATTTAACCTGAGCCACAACAAGTTATCAGGACCGATTCCTCCATCATTGGGGGACGTCGCCACGATGCTGAAGCTGGACCTATCCGGGAATGAGCTCGACGGCGGCGTGCCCGTGGAGCTGACGGAACTGGGCAGCATTTTTCACCTGAACCTGAGCAGCAACAACCTGTCAGGAGAGGTGCCGGCTCTGCTTGGCAAGATGGACTCGCTGAAAGAGTTGGATCTCAGTGGCAACCGGGCCTGTGCGGCGACATTGCTGGCCTGAAACCTTGCACCGACACCGGAGTCAGCCCACGGCGACACAAGAACCCGAGGCTGGTCCTTGCTGTCGCTCTGTCTGCTGGTGCAGCACTGCTCATCTCTATGGCTGCGATTGCTGCTTTGCTACTGGTGGCCTGCAAGAAGAAGAGGCAAACCGTCGGCCAAGACACAGGAGCAGAGACAACAACGGCGAGCGGCAGCACGACGGGTCTGTCTCTGCTGCAGGCGTCCATATGGAGCAAGGATGTGGATTTCTCCTTCGAAGAGATCGTGGCCGCAACGGAGCACTTCAACGAGGCCCACTGCATCGGAAAGGGAAGCTTCGGGAGAGTGTACCGCGCGGACGTCGCCGGCGGCCACTCCCTGGCCGTGAAAAGGCTCGACGTGTCGGAGACAGGGGACGGGTGCTGGGGCATCAGCGAGAGGAGCTTCGAGAACGAGGTGAGGGCCCTGACGCACGTCCGGCACCGGAACATCGTCAAGCTCCACGGGTTCTGCGCCACGGGCGGGTTCATGTACCTGGTTTACGAGCGCGTCGAGAGGGGCAGCCTCGGCAAGGTGCTGTACGATAGCAGCGGCGAGAGGTTCGACTGGCCGGACAGGATGCGGGCGATCAAGGGCCTGGCGCACGCGCTGGCCTACCTGCACCACGACTGCTCGCCGGCCATGATCCACCGCGACGTCTCGGTCAACAACGTCCTGCTGGACGCTGAGTACGAGACGCGGCTGTCGGACTTCGGCACGGCGAAGTTCCTCAACGCCGGTCGCTCCAACTGCACCTCCGTCGCCGGCTCCTACGGCTACATGGCACCAGGTACCTTAAAATCGACGCCCACCATTGTACAAATTAAGCTGACACAGGACACTAATTAACAGGCGTTGCGTTTCATGCCGCGTCGCAGAGCTGGCCTACCTGAGGGTGACGACCAAGTGCGACGTGTACAGCTTCGGCGTGATCGCGATGGAGATCCTGATGGGCAAGTTCCCCGGCGGGCTCATCAGCTCACTGTACAGCCTGGACGAGACGCAGGCCGGCGTCGGCAAGTCATCGGCGCTCCTGATGCTCAGGGACTTGCTGGACCAGAGGCTGGAGGCTCCCGACGGGAAGCTGGCCGCGCAGGTTGTGTTCGCCTTCGTCGTGGCCCTGTCCTGCGTCCGCACCAACCCCGACGCCCGGCCCACCATGCGCATCGTCGCACAGGAGCTCTCCACTCGCCAGAGATCGTCCATGGACAAGCCGTTCGGGGCTATCATGATCGGCGATCTCATTAGCTCACGGGTATGATACACACGGACGTGTTGGTGTAGGGAGTAGAGTTTTTTTTTTTTTTGGCGGGGAGTAGTGAGTACAGTTTGTACGTTGCAGGCTTGAAGGTGCTCGGCCGTTGTTCATTTGTACAGTACATACATGGGCGCAATGCGTGACTGATACGTGGATTACTTCCACGTTCCTAGGGCAAATGGGCAATCTATTGCAATCGGACATTTCCCGTACTAAATGTGCAATGTGTATCTGATAAAAAAAAGCTGTATTCTTTTCTCGTTTGTCAATTCTCAAGCAACTGAAATTCTCTTCAATCTCAATCTACTTTTCAAGCTGAAGTTGCATTACCTTTGCTTGTTGAGAGGCCAATTATGGACAATAGTTTATTTAGCGCCCGCTTGGAACGCTGTAACTCTAAACATAGGAATAAAAAATTAGATTGATTGGGATGTCATTTTATCTTAATTTCTAGGAGAATAAAACTGTAGCTGCCTCCCGGTCGCCCCAGGCGACCCTGGGGCACCCTTTTCCTTTGCAGCCCGGCATCCTCCGTGTCGTCATCCCGCAGCCATACGCGCCGGTGCCCGCTCATGGCCCTATTGTAGGCCCGCCGACAAAGTTCCACCTCGGCGAACGGACATACCTTCGTAGGGAAGCATGTGCCACTCCTGCTCTGCCATGCGATGTCTCGTGCATATCTGGCCGGCGTGGGTCCCAATTTCCTCATGCCAAACTTTTCGTGGTTTGAAGTGTGGATGGGAATGAGCGCAGCTAGATATTCTGGCTCCCGTGGTGCGGGCCAACCCTATTGTGATGCTGCGGTGGTGCTTCAGCGTTCTGCCGGTTACCCGTTGCCTCACGCAGCCGCCTTATGGTAGCCATCGCATGGTGCCAAAAGGCTCGTGCTCCAGTGGCGCCACCTTGCCTCTAAAGGCCGCGTGCTTGGGTGAATGGCGACCGTAAACCACATGTTGTCGATACCTTGGGTATGTCGACATCGGCATCTCCACGGCCCTGTACCAAGGTTTTGACATGGGTATTATCAAGACAATCATGTTTAAAGTTCGGCTAGGCTATAAAGGTATCATCTCGAATGCTTGTGTCGAATCGAGATCACTTCATGTCGATTGTTGCCCCGCGGAGTACATGCAGAGGTTGGGGAGAAGATGTTGGTTCACTGCTCGTTGTGTGCATGCAGTTATTTTGTGTGGCGATGTCCACTTCAAACCCGTGTACGCGATAACTCTGAGCTAGATGATCGACGAATTATGTCAGTATTCTTGATAAGTAGGGTCGGCCACACAAGGCGACTTCATTCTTCGTGGTGCCCCCTGAGCTCCGCGTCTCAGTTTTTTGGGGTGAAAACAATATTTCCGACCTTCATTGGTTGTAGCTGATAGTGCCGGCTCTATAGCCGTTTCCTTGACGAAGGATTTGTCTTGAGATTGGACTTCTACGGGGTGAAAACTCATGATCTAAATATAGTGGTCACTGGTCAGGCAGCGGGATGACAGTATTCTGGAGGCGCCTTTGTGGAGAACCTTTATTCAAGTCTAGATTTCGTCAATGGTCGTGGTTTTCTCACGGTGTTGCGAGCAACCGATCATTCCGCCGGGTCTTTCTTTTTCTCTTTTTTTTTCTTCTTTTTGGCCGGAAATTATACTTTTACGGAGAATGAATGAATTCAGTATCATCTTGATGTTAATATATATATTCCCTTTATCGAAATAAGGAGAACAAAAACCAGGAGAAATTTTCAAAAGTGTTCGTTTGGATACTGCATAGAAAGAAGCATGAATTGTATACACAAAGATATTTAACAAGACGTGAGACCTCATTTTACGTTTTATCTAAAAGTTCTGCGGAATAGCCCTTTCCATAGAAATTTTATAGGAATGTTAGATTTCTATAAAAAAAATGTTTCAGATGACATCCTAGGAATTTTCCTATAAGAATCGTACCCTTCAAAAAATTCTATGTTTTGCTCTGTTCCAAATGGGGCGTTAAAGTACAAATAAATGGAAGAAAAGGCGGTTAAACATGGCCAGTAGTTAGCTTAGGGGAAAGTGCACTCTTCTCTCGGCGCTCTGTCGCACTTTGACGCGCAGATGCTGCGGAAGTCGGGCACCCAGCGCCGGCAGCCGCCGTTGTGGCGTCGGTGCCGTAGCCTCCGGCAAATCAAGCAGGTCCACACCCTGCTGGTCCTCCGGGGATTCCTCTCGGACCCCTCCGCGCTCCGCGAGCTCATCTTTGCCTCCGCTGTTGCCGTGCGTGGCGCCATCGCCCATGCCTACCTCGTGTTCGACCAAATCCCCCACCCGGACCTCTTCATGTACAACACACTCATCCGCGGCGCGGCTCACACCGCCACGCCGTGGGACGCCGTCTCCCTCTACGCGCGCATGGCGCGGTGCGGCGGCGTGAGGCCCGACAAGATCACCTTCCCATTTGTGCTTCGGGCGTGCACCGCCATGGGCGTGGGTGTCACCGGCGCGCAGGTGCACGCCCACGTTGTGAAGGCTGGATGGCAGTCCGACGTGTTCGTCAAGAACGCGCTCATTGGCATGCACGCGAGCTGCGGAGAGTTGGGCATTGCAGGTGCTCTGTTTGACCGCAGGGCACGTGAGGATGCCGTGGCGTGGTCGGCTATGATCGCTGGGTGTGCAAGGAGAGGGGACATTAGTGCTGCCCGGGAGCTGTTCGATGAGTGTTCCGTGAAAGACCTCGTGTCTTGGAATGTGATGATTACTGCGTATGCAAAGAGGGGAGAGATGGCACGAGCAAGGGAGCTGTTCGACGAGGTACCTGAGCGTGACGTTGTGTCCTGGAACGCCATGATATCTGGGTATGTGAGATGTGGCTCGCACACACATGCCATGGAGCTGTTTGAGCAGATGCAGCGTATGGGCCAAAAGCCTGATGTTGTCACAATGCTCAGTTTGGTGTCAGCTTGTGCCGACTCCGGTGATCTAGATGTTGGCAGAAGGTTACATTCCTTTCTGTCAGAGAAGTTTCTGAGAACTGGTTTTACTGTCGTCCTGGGCAATGCGCTGATCGACATGTACGCAAAATGCGGGAGCATGAAGAGTGCACTGGAGGTGTTCTGGGTGATGCGAGATAAGGATGTCTCTACATGGAACTCAATCATAGGAGGATTGGCACTGCATGGCCATGTCCCAGAGTCCATAGATATGTTCAAGAAAATGTTAAAAGAGAAAGTCAGGCCTGATGAGATCACCTTTGTCGCAGTACTTATAGCATGCAGCCATGGCGGGATGGTTGATAAGGGACGTGAGTACTTTAACTTGATGCAACAGCTATACAGGATTGAACCCAATGTCAGGCACTATGGTTGCATGGTTGACATGCTGGGTCGAGCAGGGCTTCTGAAAGAAGCATTTGAGTTCATTGACACCATGAAGGTCGAGCCTAATTCTGTCATCTGGAGGACTCTTCTTGGGGCCTGTAGGGTTCATGGTGAGATCGAACTGGCTGAGCATGCGAACAGACAATTGCTAAAAGTGAGGAGTGATGACAGTGGGGATTATGTGCTCCTCTCGAACATCTATGCTTCAGCTGGGGAATGGTTAGAGTCGGAGAAGATGAGAAAGTTGATGGATGACAGTGGTGTCAACAAGGAGGCAGGTCGCACGGTTGTAGATGGTAGCACGAAGGATGCAATGCATTCTTCCAGATAGTCGAAATCACATTCTGGACTGAAAGGAATTAGCATGTCAGCTTTTGAGCTCCCAGATTGTGGGTCAGAAACGAGCATCGAGCACTGTTATTGAGGCGTGGATAGATCAGGCTGGTGACAAGTAAAACGCTAACTTGAATTCTGCTCCTCATGCCAAATTAGCAAACTGACAATAAACTTCTCAAGCGTGCTGCTGAAGGTTGTGTTGGCTTATATGCACGTGAAAAGGCTTGCTAAGACTGTCACCGAAATGAAAACAATGTTGGAAAGTTACATGGATACTTAGTTTTCTTCGGAGTCGTGCTAACACGGGGATGACGTAGAAAATACATTTGTTCATGGAACTCCACAAACGGGGATGACATATTAAAGATGACACGTGCTCCACTGGCTATTGGCTACAGATCCTTCTTTGCATTTGCCTGTGCTTGTATTATGTCCAAAATAAATTCAGGCATCAGCTTTCATACCTTCTATTATTCAATTGGGCTGCGAAATTGACACCTTTAGCAGCGCAAAGATGCCTGCACTGGGTCGTGGACAAGCATAGTTGGTGCTTCTGCCAGAAAAGATTTAATTCTTCAGTGAGCTCAAGCAATTTGTGAGCAAGGTTTATGCAGGAGTCATCTATCTTCGCAGTCAAGAGAAACAACTGCAATAAGCTGAACCAGACTCTGAATAATTTCTTTTTGGCAGTGGTCATTCTCGAGCAACTTTGCACTCTACCTTTGCAGGTGTAGTTTTTTTTGGAGGGTCGTTTCAAGTATCTGAAGCTGGTCTTGGTCACTGTAGTATGATAGCTATATTCCAGGATCATTTCAGGTATATTTTTCTTACTAAAAGTGTGTTTATTTGTCATTTATCTGTCTGCACTTAATGTGCTTACTTGTTAATATTGAAAAAAATTGGTGTACATGTCCCCTGCCAGTCACTCTCAATCCTGCACCAAATCACGGTTTACCCGTTAGTTATAAGCAGTGTTCTTACGTCTTAAGTTCAGTTTCTAGCTGGAAGATCAAATGACTGATGGGTGAAGTTTTCGCTGTGGGAATCATGAGCGTGAAAGGATGGTTCATATAGCCGAGAAAGTTGACACTTAACAGTCCCAGACTATAAACGAGTATTATGGATCATACATTTTCTCATAAAGTGTCACACTTGTGATAGAAAAATTCCCTCTGTTGAACACACCCAAGACCGCATGGCATATACATCATCTTAATTGAAAAACGAAGATGTCCAAGCTACAACTTATTTAGAAAAAGTATGACAGAGAAACTTATTTAATTCTTAAGTGGAGAAACGAATGCTGGTGATCGCTGACAGGTGGTCCCCATGCCTGGTGGGCCCACCGTGCCAGTGAATCAAAGGCAGGGGTGCACCACGTCAGGGGATCCCCGTCCGTGACTATGATGTAGACTCGAAACATCACTCATATATTCAGAGAATTTTCCATTATGGAACCTTTATTAATCTTTGTTTAATTGTTTCAAGTTGCTTAATGGAAATCATGAGAGTACAGGTTGTCAGTCTGGCAGAACCCAGTGTTAAATTCCCATGCAAATTGAAATCAAGCACCATTTTGCAGACTAGCCCGTGCTCGTCCCATGATAAATTTCAAGAGATAAATATATATTAGAGGGGAAAGGAATATGGAGAAGTGGAATTACAGAAATGTATACACATGATTTATTACATGGTACTTCAGGTTGACATAAAAGGAGAGGAGTATCGTTAACCAAGGCTAGTTGATGTCCAAATAGACATCATCCTTTGCCACCAATCGATGAGTACTCTCCAGGATACCGAATCGTGGACTGGTCACGCGACTAGTCAAGGTTTTTGGTTGGAAGGTAAGTACCGACTAATAGAGACTTGACTAGTCGGGCGACTCTTAATCATTGTTCTCCAGACTGAGCCAAGCTATGCCACCTCGTAAACAAAATTGGCATAGACTATAAAACACACCAAACTCTAGCCCAAATATTGGGGGAAATAAAGCGTCTAGCATGTCCAAAAATTGTCACAACTTTCAACACCTCTGGCTTTCCCTCTCTGCATTTTGGATAAAACGGTAGAATTATTTCTGAGGGTGATGAACAATGAAATGAAAAAATGCGTAGAAGGGGGTTGTGTAGGTTGCTGAGATGTCTTATGCTTTTGCAACAAAGTTTGTTAAACTATAAACACCTTATCATGGGCCATTCCCATTTCATCGCACAAATATCTCCAGCCTATAAGAGCCCTGGATTAGCTCGTTGTCTCGATTTGTATGGTGGGGTGTTCGTCCATTCCCGGACTTGTCCATAAACCTTTTTTTCAATCAATGCATCAAAAGGCAATGTTTTTTGCGTTTTCACAATAGACAGAAATATCAAATCACAATATTTTTACATACAGCTTCAAATGGCCGAAGATAAGATCATCGTTGTGCACTTCTTCCCCCTAGCTGCGGAGCTTGTAAGATCCTAGACTGCAGGGTAAAAGAGGACAAGCATGATGTCCGCAAAGGTGATGTAAATTGGCTACGATGCATCCATGACTCTCTCTCTTATGGTCAACTATGATGAACAGTGGGCACCGGAGGCATCATTGTGTTGAAGGGCACAGCCGGGGGAACTGGCACCGGAGGCACCTGTGACAAGAAGCGTGCATCCATCGGCACCCGAGGCATCAGTGTGTTGAAGGGCACAGTAGGAGACGCTGGCATTGAAGGCATCTGTGAAAGGAAGCGGTCGTCCATCGGCACCCAAGGCATCAGTGTGTTGAAGGGCACAGCCGAGGACGCTGACTCCTGAAGCATCTGCGGCTGGAAGCGGTTGCCTGATGGCATTAAGAGCGGTAGTTGGCCAAAATATCCTTCATCAAAGTGAATTGCTGCAATAGAACCAAACTAATTATTCCACGCACTGTTCATGACTGAAGTAATGCTATGCATGATTAAAAATTAAATCATCGGCTGGTGACCTGTTCAGACCCTCACTTTTGCATGAGGTTAACTTCAGACTTACCACATGGACTTTATTTACAGTTTGTACTTTCTCCTTCAGTATGTATCTTTCTCTTTAAAGAGAAGCTGAAACAAACTTTTGATCAGCTATATTTTTAAGTTTATATAGTTTTTACCATTCCGAGTTTATTTTTTAGTTTATACGATGGGTTCTCTTATTTATTGGCCATGTCGAACGCAGGATGCAGTATATAACGCATAGAAGCTCTTTCCTGTTTTAGATTTGACTGGTGAAGAGAGCTACATAAGAGGCAACTTATAGAAATGGTCCTTTATCATTACTCACAATCCTTTACTGAAAAGTTCTATCAAATATCAGGCTCAGCAACAAGAGTGCTAAACTTTATATGTACATGAAATTGTGACCAGCTTAGTATCTTAATGGTAATATTGGCAGCTATAATCCATGTAACACGTGACACCATGGAAAATCTTCTGCACTTCTCTTAAAAGGATGACACCAAACTATCAAAGACTAATGTTTAATAACTTCCGATACTTTAGGGTTAAATATCTTCAGTAAAGTAGAAGGGGTAAAGGATGGAAAATGTTCTTACCTGGCCCTGTTGGAATGAACTTGTATTGTCGGGGTTGGGGAAAACTGTGTGGCGGTACAGCGAGTTGTGGCTGGAATTGGAAGCCGTTGACTGGGTCGATCTGCATATTCTGCTGGGGTCGACATAAAGAGATAGTTCAATTAAATCAGTTTGAACACAGATGAAAAGTCGTCACACAAAGATGACTACCGCATACCAGATTGTTTTGAATAATATTCCCTGGACTAGGATAACCATTCAATGGATAGTTCTGATCTTCGGGCGCACATGACCTTAAGGAAATATGTAATGAGAAAGCAAAGATGTCAAATGCCATTCCGTAAAATAATTTGTGGAAAACTGGAAAATACAGTTAGTTTGAAAGGTTGATATCACTGTGTAGATACCTCATACCTTGGAGTTGTATTCAGATATCCGGGGAATGTACAGGCAAGGAAGGGCATGCAATGCAACCTAGGATATGGTTCGAGTACTTCCACCGTCTTCTTTCGCAGGTCAACACCAATCACCCATGCCTTCTGATCATAAATCCCTACCTTACAAACAAGGTAGACAACATCCCCACCATGAATGCTATTGCTGAGTGTCGGGCAAACTGCTATCAGATTCCTCAATGTGAACTTTCCAGCAGTATCATCCCACAGCTCAGGCAACATAGTATAATAACCTGGCGTCTTGACCAAGATATTGTTGGAAAATTAGGCAATAATTCCATGATTAATTCCAGAATATTAAACATAACTACACCAGCTACTAACATGTAGAATACGAACATACTAGATGTACTAATCAACATGAACAGCAGCAACACATACGCCAACATATCCATAGCAAAACAGTTCAGAACACGCCGCACGTACCGAACGGCTGTAGAGGAAGTAGTCGTTGGAGCAGCGACGGCAGCAGCTTGAGCGGCGACACTAGCAGCTCGAAGAAGACGACGTTGGAGACGAGTCGCCCGCGGACCCGGAGATCGTCCAGGAAGTCGAGCCGTGATGAAGAACTTGAAAGCAGTCGCGCGGAGCGCTTCCCAAAAACCTTATTCGCCCTCTCCCGTACAGGATCACAAGGACGAGCGGTTCCGGAGACCTGCTGTCCCGTTCGCCGGTGCACACCGGCGCACGGGATGGAGTAGACTACGGTGGCGGCGCAAGGCACGAGATTGGCAAAACCTAAACCGACTAACTGTGACGCGTCCGTCCAAACCGTTTTCCCGGACTGCAAAAATAAAGCTCGGCTCGGCGAGATTCCCGCAACCCGCGGCGCGACGTGACGGGCGGGCGGTGCGGTGCGTGCGTGCGAGCGGCGGCGGAGGAGGAGGAGTGCGCACGAGAGAGCCTCTTGTTCTCACAAGCTTACCAAGTGTCACAACACTCCACCTTATAAGGTGGTGTTTGTCTCCTCCAACTAGCAATGTGGGACTAAACTTTACTCCCACTCCACTCCCATGTGTGCTGCCATAAAAATGGGCTTTGAGATTTTCTGAAATTGCTTATTGGGCTGCCCAAATGGGCCCAAATTTTAACAATCCCCCACCAGATCTCAAATTCCCATTTAGAGATTTTGCCAAACCTCGTTTCTTGTTTATATACCAGTGTTTCAGCAGAGACTGTTAAGTTGAACTTCCGCCTAGAGCTTCAAGCTACATCTACCAGCAACTTGAACAATGGACGAACCTTGAATTGCAAGTTTGGTGCCAATAGACTTCACTCAAAGTCATAACCAGTACGTGGCTGCCAGTAGCCTACCCCGCGGGTGGAGCATATGCGTCATACTCCCTGGTCTCTTCATGAGCTTACTAGAGATCACCCAAATCTCATAGACTGCGACGTTTAACAGTCGGACTCATATAGGTGTGTTCTTTCAAGGTCGCTCTGTAGGATAGCACCTTTGCTACGAATAGCCAACAGAAACACATTAAGGCATATTGCCAACCTGCCTTACAGAATGTGAGAGTTATGCATCTTCCCACGGAGAGGGTTACAAAATAACTCTCCTCAGTTAAACCACTAGCTTGTTCTTCCCAGGTCCTAATTCACGGGATCTCCGATCACATAGGTTGGGTTACCACTATGGTGTAACGCTCACGGGTCTCAACCCCATCTCCCTCGATGCACTATCTATCACATTACGTGATAGTCCCTTCGTAAAGGGATCTGCCAGGTTTTTGTCTGTTTGAATATAACTAACAGTTATTACTCCGGAGTTTCTCATTTTCCTGACAGACTTCAAGCGTCTCTTGACGTGTCTTGATGACTTCGCATTATCCTTAGCACTGTTCACTTTCGTAATAACCGTTTGGTTGTCACAGTTCATAAGGATGGCCGGTAATGGTTTCTCAACCACCGGCAAGTCCATCAAGAGCTCACGCAGCCATTCTGCCTCAACAGAAGCTGTATCTAAAGCAGCAAGTTCTGCTTCCATGGTTGACCTCGTCAAAATGGTCTGTTTGCAAGACCTCCATGACACTGCGCCACCTCCAAGAATAAATGCATATCCACTTGTGGCGTAGAGCTCATCAACATCTGAGATCCAGTTCGCATCACAGTATCCCTCAAGCACCGCAGGGTGCCCTGAATAGTGAATCCCATAACTCATTGTACCGTTCAGATAGCGCATGACCCTTTCAAGTGCATGCCAATGATCAATACCCGGGTTAGACATGAACCTGCTCAACTTGCTCACAGCAAAAGAGATATCAGGTCTCGTCGCGCTCGCAAGGTACATGAGTGAACCGATCACTTGAGAATATCTTAATTGATCTCTCGTTTCCTTTTTGTTCTTTCTGAGTGTCACACTGGGATCATAGGGTGTTGGAGAAGGCTTGCTGTCTATATAACCAAAGCGGCTCAAGACCTTCTCAACATAGTGTGATTGCGTTAACGTAATCCCACTCTCATCCCTAATCAGCTTAATGTTCAGGATCACATCAGCTTGTCCCAGATCTTTCATATCAAAGCTCTTTGACAGAAAGACTTGACCTCATTTATCACTATCATGCTTGTACCGAAAATCAGTATGTCATCAACATACAAGCATAATATAACACTATCGCCCCCACCATGGCGATAATATACACACCTATCAGCCTCATTAATGGCAAAGCCTGCAGAAGTTAAAGTTCTGTCAAACTTCTCATGCCATTGCTTAGGTGCTTGCTTCAGCCCATACAAAGATTTTAACAATTTGCACACCTTTCTCTCTTCACCTTTTACTACAAACCCATCAGGCTGATCCATATAGATTTCCTCTTCCAACTCTCCGTTAAGGAAAGCTGTCTTTACGTCCATTTGATGAACGATAAGACCATAGGAGGCAGCCAGGGAAAGTAGTACTCGAATGGTGGTGAGTCTAGCAACAGGTGAATAGGTGTCAAAGTAATCTTCGCCTTCGCGCTGGGTGTAGCCCTTGGCTACAAGCCGTGCCTTGTACTTCTCAATAGTACCATCAGGCCTTAGCTTCTTCTTGAACACCCACTTACAACCCACAGGTTTGCAGCCGTAGGGTCGTTCAGATAATTCCCAAGTTCCATTAGAAAGAATCGAGTCCATCTCATTATGGACAGCTTCTTTCCAGTCATCAGCATCAGGAGATGCAAATGCCTCTGCAATGGACGTGGGAGTATTGTCCACAAGGTACACAATGAAATCATCACCAAAGGATTTTTCAGTCCTCTGTCTCTTGCTCCTCTTGGGAGCTGATTCATTGTCATCCTTCTCAAGGACTTCCTCAACAAGTGGTTGTTCAGAATGATCAACAGATGTACTAGGTTCAGCAAATATCTCAGAAGAAATTCTAGCAATGCTATGCATATCCTTCATAGGAAACATGTTCTCAAAAAATGTTGCATCACGAGATTCCAAAATAGTATCAACATGCATATCAGGTATCTCAGATTTAACCACTAAAAATCTATAGCAAATGCTCCGCTGAGCATAACCTAGAAAGACACAATCCACTGTCTTCGGTCCAAGTTTTCGTTTCTTAGGAATTGGAACATTGACTTTCGCCAAACATCCCCAAGTACGAAAATAAGAAAGTGATGGTTTTCTCCCAGACCACTCCTCGTAAGGTGTCTTCTCTTTATCCTTGTTAGGAACTCTATTCAGGACATGACACGAAGTCAACAAAGCCTCCCCCCACCATGCCTTAGATAAACCAGCAGTGTCCAACATGGCGTTCACCAAGTCGGTCAGCGTGCGGTTTTTCCTCTCGGCAACCCCGTTTGATTGGGGCGAATAGGGAGGCGTCCTCTCATGAATAATACCATGTTCCTCACAGAATTCATCAAATACGTTGGAGAAATACTCGCCACCACGATCTGACCTAAGACGTTTGATCTTTCTCTCTAATTGATTTTCAACTTCAGCTTTATAAATTTTAAAGTAGTCTAAAGCTTCATCTTTAGTGTGCAACAAATATACATAACAGAACCTAGTAGCATCATCGATTAAAGTCATGAAATATCTCTTATCACCTTTTGTCAACACGCCATTCATCTCACATAGATCCGAATGTACGAGTTCTAGAGGTGCCAAGTTTCTCTCCTCGGCGCCTTGTGAGGCTTTCGAGGTTGCTTAGATTGCACACAGCTATGGCACTTAGAACCTTTGGCAATGGTGAAAGTAGGAATTAAACTCAAACTGGAAAGTCTACTCATTAAACCAAAATTAACATGACATAAACGAGAGTGCCAAACATTAGCATCCGAATCCACACTGCCACAAATATGGTTTACTGACTTATTACAAAAATCCGATAATGAAAAGCGGAACAAGCCTCCGCACTCATACCCTTTACCAATAAATTGTCCAAACTTTGACACAACTACTTTATTGGACTCCAAGACTAATTTAAACCCATCTCTGCATAGAAGGGAGCCGCTAACAAGATTCTTGTTCATAGTAGGGACATGCTGCACGTTCCTCAGCTGCACGATCTTCCCCGAAGTAAACTTCAGATCTACCGTGCCAACACCACGAACAGAAGCATGTGATCCATTCCCCATTAAGACGCTTGAATCTGCGACCTGATAAGAAGTGAACATAGAGATGTCAGCACATACATGAACATTAGCACCCGTATCAATCCACCAACATGGAGATTGAAATACTGAAAGCACAATCGGTAAATTACCGTACCCATCAGCATTGCTAGCGGTCACGACGTTGACATGCTTCTTCCCTTTCTTGTCTGCACGATCTGGGCAGTCCACAGAGAAGTGTCCGGGCTCTCCACAAGTGTAGCACTTTAGCTCAGATTTGTTCAGCATCTTCTTCTTCTTCTTGAAAGAAGTAGTCTTGGTAGGCATGTTGAAGGAAGGCTTGCTCTTTGCCTTGCTCTTGCCATGGTGAAAGTTCTTCTGCACCATGTTGGCGCTAGACTGACCTTCACCACCTCTCTCAGCAGTGTCCTTAGCCCGAGCCTTCTCCTCAACATCAAGAGACGCTATCAGGTTTTCAACCGATATCTCCTGTCTCTTGTGTTTGAGAGTTGTGGCGAAGTTCCTCCATGAAGAGGGCAACTTTGCAATAATGCATCCAGCCACAAACTTGTCAGGTAAGGCACACTTAGCGTGCTCAAGCTCCTTAGCAATGCACTGTATCTCATGAGCCTGTTCGACTACAGAACGGTTGTTAGCCATCCTGAAGTCATGGAAGCTCTCCATGATGTACAGTTCACTGCCAGCATCTGCTACACCGAACTTAGCGTTCAGTGCCTCCCAGAGCTCTTTGGCATCTGTAATGTGCATGTACACATCAAACAGCTTGTTGCTAAGAGCACTCAGAACGAGTCCCACAAAGGCAGTATTGGTTTCCTTGAACTTGTTCTGATCCTCGTCAGATATAGTTCCTTCAGGTAAACCCTCACTAGCCTCGAACACTTTCAGAGATCGCAACCACAGTGTGGTCTTGTACTGCCATCTCTTAAAGTCCACACCGGTAAACTTGTCCGGCCTCAGCGCATCAGATAGATGTCCCATGTTTAACTCAGGAAATTGCCTATAACACATATAAGGTTTTTGGATTGTTGGAAATTAGGCAATAATTCCATGATTAATTCCAGAATATTAAACATAACTACACCAGCTACTAACATGTAGAATACGAACATACTAGATGTACTAATCAACATGAACAGCAGCAACACATACGCCAACAGATCCATAGCAAAACAGTTCAGAACACGCCGCACGTACCGAACGGTTGTAGAGGAAGTAGTCGTTGGAGCAGCGACGGCAGCAGCTTGAGCGGCGACGGTAGCAGCTCGAAGAGACGACGTTGGAGACGAGTCGCCCGCGGACCCGGAGATCGTCCAGGAAGTCGAGCCGTGATGAAGAACTTGAAAGCAGTCGCGCGGAGCGCTTCCCAAAAACCTTATTCGCCCTCTCCCGTACAGGATCACAAGGACGAGCGGTTCCGGAGACCTGCTGTCCCGTTCGCCGGTGCACGCCGGCGCACGGGATGGAGTAGACTACGGTGGCGGCGCAAGGCACGAGATTGGCAAAACCTAGATTGGTTCGGTGTTTGCAGCGCACGACTTTATATAGTGCGGCTCGGGAAAACCCTAACGGGTACAACGTGGGCCAAGTCCACGTCGCGCACGTTTTAGGTCGGTTACAGTAGCCCACGATCCGGGAGCGACCCGAACCGACTAACTGTGACGCCTCCGTCCAAACCGTTTTCCCGGACCGCGCCGCGACGGGCGGTGCGGTGCGGTGCGTGCGTGCGGAGGAGGAGGAGGAGGAGTGCGCACGAGAGAGCCTCTTGTTCTCACAAGCTTACCAAGTGTCACAACACTCCACCTTATAAGGTGGTGTTTGTCTCCTCCAACTAGCAATGTGGGACTAAACTTTAGCTCCCACTCCATTCCCATGTGTGCTGCCATAAAAATGGGCTTTGAGATTTTTCTGAAATTACTTATTGGGCTGCCCCAAATGGGCCCAAATTTTAACAGATGTCATCAACATGGACAGTGTGCCCCTTGCACCAAAGGTTCCAAGAAATGTGCCTATAACATGTCCTGAAAGTGCGAGGACCGGGTTCCTCCCGTAGATCCTCACGGCTGCGGAAGAAGAGCTCTGAATCATAGAGGACATGATCGCTCTCGAGATCCTTGGTCGTCTTGAAATTCCTCTTGCTATCGGGCCTGGGATAGGGCTCCATCTCAACAAACTTTATAAAACCATTGCAGCAGGTGACATCACGGATCTGCTGCGGTTCACCTTTCAGGCGTAAGTTGAACTGAGGCTTTGGCAGTGGGATGAAACGGAGGACGGGGTCTGGGTGGAACACCTCGCATACAACAATGCCTCGCCAGAGGTCGATCCAGCCTATGGTGCCTGCTCCAAGAGCGATCACCTTGTGGGTGGTTCCACCGGGCAGGTCTTCAATTATCAAGGAAGGAGGTGCATGTAGCTGCAACGGCCTAGTGGTCCACCGGTTCGTCTTGGACGAGAAGGTGTGGAGGTCATAGTGCTTAAGGGACGTCATGGCGAGATCAGCGACAAGGAAGTTCCCATCTTCGTCCTCGAACGGCAAGACGCTGGGATACGATGGATGATTGTTAGGCCGACCAGAAGGCGGGACCGGTGTCAGCGACGGCTTGCCGTGGCCAGCCTGGTAGACGAAGTACTGCACGGGGTTATTCTTTTGGACGGTGCTGCCGGGGCGGACGGTGAAGACGAAGCGGAAGAGGATGAGATCTTTCTCCGAGAAAACAGCCCGTGGTCGGCCGAGGAAGTCGTTGTGGTCGAGGTCAGGGCCGTGGACGCCGAAGCTGGAGACGGCCGGCGGGTCCGCGTGGAAGAAGGTCACCTTGACGGTCTGGCCGGTGAACGTCTTGGCTTCAGCTGTGGTGGCGTTCTCGCCTTTGTTGTAGCAGGGCTCCCCCTCGAGGAGAATCCAGGCGGGTACTGATCAGTGGCGCTGGTTGCTGCGGCATCGTTGCTCGCCGTGGGGTTGGCGGCATCGACGGTGGGGGGCTGGAAGGAGTACTCCATGATATTTGCTCAGAGCGCAGATCGGATGTGCGGACTCACTAGGGTTTACCTCCAGACGATCGACGAGCAAGGTTTATGGACAAAGCAGGCAGCGGCGCGCGAGCGGAACTGGGTTGAACCATGGCTGGAAGATTTTCGGGCATGCGGCCTTTTTGATGGGCCGCAGAGATGAATGCGCACGCGTCGCTCCAATGGGCCTGCAGTCCGCCCGTTTCTCCACCATCCCCTCAAAAAAAAAAAAACTCAGCGCTATGTTGGAAGATGCCCCATTACTATGTACCGTTGGGGTATATCCTCTACTTGTTGATTGTTGCTCGTATCGCATTTCCAATGATGTTGCTTATCTGGAAAGCCAACTTCCGTTCTAGGGTGTGGGGATTGGCAGGGCCACGGTACTATGTATCTTGAGCATTAGGGTATGAAGATCCTGGGCATTTGATGTGCAATGGGAGGGTACCACCAGAGTGGTGAATCACTCCTGAGGTCCAATATTTATTCTTCCCAGTTCTATCCTGAATAATTTTCCTCTCGCGTGTTCTACCCAGATATATCCTTGCTGCAAGTGTCACCAAGATATAGCAGAGTTTAGATTTTGATGGATGTCATGAATTGTCTGCTGAGTATTGAGTGCACATCTGTAAAGGTACTCTATAGTTGGGATAGCCCGTATGCCGCAAAAAGTGTTCAGAGCTTGTGTTGCTACATTCTTCTCTGCAAGTAAGATATTTCTTTCTGGAGGGCTAGTAAACATATGCTTCTGGAATGTGTATTGCGAGTTTGGGATTGGGCGATCGACTCTCAGCTGTGCTGCGTAGTAAGCAGGGTCTGCCATCTGATCGGTGTTTATTGGGTGTAAGCGTAGCTGCGACACTGGTGCTATGAACTGGCTTTCCCTCTCTGCAATTTGGATTAACAATAGAATAACTTCAGAGGATGATGAACAATGAACAAAAATGCGTAGACATGGGTTGTGTAGGTAGGATGAGGTGTCTTATGATTTTGTAACACAATTTGTTCAACTATAAACACCTTATTATGGGCCATTCCCGTTTCATCGCACAAAGATGTCTAGATCTTTATAAGCTTGTGCAAATAGGTTGTGGTACGTTTTGTTTTCAAATGATCCCTTCCTTCAGCATTCGATGAAAGTTCTGATTTGATCCACGTTTATTTCTTTTTCCTGGATAAAGGATGTCAATGGCGCCTGCTCTGAAGAACCATATTATTTTACTTGCTCCATGAATCAATACAACCAAAAGACTGTTGTATGCAAACATATAAAGTATGTACTTTTTGTGTAATGTCCACAAAGGTGATGTCAATTGGCTAGGATGCATCCAGGACTCAATATCTTATGGTCAACTATGATGAATAGCCTGGTAAGCTGGCACCCGGAGGCATCTGTGACAGGAAGCGGACATCCATCATTGTTGAAAAACGGATAGCAAAGAAACGACGAAGAGCGGAACGATCAAACCAAAGGGGACACAAGATTTAACGTGGAAAACCTCTCCAAACAAAGGAGAGGAAAAAACCACGGGCGCCAGCCAGCAATACTTCACTATATCGGGTGAGGTTACAAACGCCGTGGGTTTACAATGTGTGGCTTACCCCAAAACGGCGGCTTACAAGAGGAATAAATAGAAACATCAAACCCTAGGTCGGCTGCAGTCCAACCCGGAATCAATCCCACCTCGGCGGTAGTACCGCTTAACCCAGCGGTACTACCGCTGGAGTGGGCTGGTTCGTCTCTTCCCACCTCAGCGGTACCGGCGGCGGTACCGCCAGCGGTACCAGTCGGTACCGGACAAACGCGTCAGACGGCCATTCTGGCGGTAGCGGCGGCGGTAGCGGTGGCGGCAGCTCTCGAGCGGTAGTACCGCTTAACCCAGCGGTACTACCGCTGGAATTTGGAACACCCAAAAACAACAATCATCACTGTAGGCATCAGTGTGTTGAAGGGCACAACCGGGAACACTGGCACCGGAGGCACCTTTAACAAGAAGTGGTCATCCGTCGACACCTGAGGCATCAGTGTGTTGAAGGGCACAACTGGGGAAGCTGGCACCAGAGGCATCTGTGACAGGAAGCGGTCATCCATGGGCACCCGAGGCAGCAGTGTGTTGAAGGGCACGACCGAGGATGCTGACTCCCGAGGCAATCTGGCTTGAAAGGAACAGCAGAGTCTTTGATCATGTGTCATCTTCGCCGGCGGTTGTCTTTAGCCGGATCAAGCAAGAGTTTGCTTTGTGGCGGGAGGCTAGGATTTGTGGAGAGAAGCAAGGGAGAGAGTAGAACTGAACTTTCTTTAGCTGTGTAGACCTGCCGCTTGAGGCTGGGTCTACGACCAAAACTCTCTGTAATTATGTCTCACCTTTCTATCTTAATATAATGACACGCGATGCTACGCGCATGTTCTTGCGACTCCCGAGGCATCTGTGTCAGGAAGCGGTTGTCCAACGGCATTAAGGGCCGTAGTTCGCCAAAATATCCTTCAGAAAAGAAATGTTATCTATATCTCTTATAAAGAAAAAACCCACTAACATGCATTAATTATTATTATATCTCAAGTTCTCAATATGCAAGCTATCCATATCACCCACTATTTTAGTCGATCAATTGTCCATGTCATCTCCACCAGCAAAAATTAAAATACAACATCTTTCACGCAACATATCCTTGTCATTATTTTCAGCCATGTAATTGTCCACATCAGTAATATTAATTCCTCAAATCTACAACAATTTCACGCGAATTAAATTTAGTATATCGACGACTTTGATCAATTGAATCTTTACATTTGAATATTTCTTGCGTCTTTTACAGAACTTCTTTAAAAAAGATTCGTGCAGTGTATTCTTCTTGTTAATACAGAATGTATATTACATCCAACAGAACCAAATTAATTACTGCATGCACTGTTCATGACTGAAGTAAATGCTTTGCAAGATTAAAAACTAAATCATTGGCTGGTGACCTATTCAGACCCACACTTTTGCAGAAGGTTAACTTCAGATTTACCACAAACTTTATTTACAGTTTGTACTCTCTCCTTCAATATATACCTTTCCCTTCTAAGAGGAGCTGAAGCAAACTTTTGATCAGGTATATTTTAAGTTTATAATTTTCCCCAATCCTGGTGTTCTTATTAGTTTAGAGGAATAGATACGGCGGGGGCATGTGACATGTCCTCTCCCAACCCCGTAGGGGCGACTCCGTCGCCGGCCACCCCGGCTGCCGCCGACGCCGCCTTAGCCACCACCGAGCCCCAAATCCCACCGGTCACCCTGGCCTCCCTCCTGCTCCCGTCCTCTGTGCCTTTCTCTTGGGCCTCTGACGCGGAGAGCGACGAGGAAGGCGTTGATTTTGTCCCAGTTTCGCAGGATCCAGATCTTGAAGAGGGGGAGCTGCCACGCACGTCGCCGGGGGTCAGGGCGGCTGACCGCTACGTCCCTCCGCAGCTGCGCGGGCCGGAGTGTGGCGTCGATGCGGGATTCTCTGCTCCCGCTGCTCCCCAACGAGACCTCATGGTCTTCATGTCGGGATCTGCTGCTGCGGCCACGGAGACAAGATCCGCGCCGGCCTTTGTTGGAGGGCATGCTGTCATGCAAGGAGACCGTCGCCCGCCACCCCCTCCGCCTGGCCCTCCTCCTCGTGGCCAGCCGCGACCATTCAATGCGGTGGATGGGCGCGGGGCGTCAACGGTCTCTCCTCCCTCAAGACCTCGTAGCAGTGCAGAAGAAAGCAAGGACAAGGGATTCAAGACGACGCCAGCGGCGCCGCGCGGTCAAGATGGATGGAAGCTCGTCCGTCCACCGCGTTGGTGGCGACAGGACGCGGGTGGAGCTCAAGGCCGGCCTTCGGGAGATGGGGAGCGGGCTCGGGCCAGCCTGGCGCGGCGCCAGCTCCTCCTTAGGAAGCTGTGAGGGAGATGTTTCCGTTGCCTCAGCCACCGCCACCTCGCCATCGACTGCCGCGACCCCAAGGTTTGCTGGAGGTGCCACCAGCCGGGCCACCTCGCCGCCGGTTGCTGTGAGCCCCCAGCCTCACCACCTCCTGCCGCCAAGGCACGTACAAGCTCCGCCTTCGTCTCGCCGCTCCGCTCCTTCCGCGACGTGGTCATGGCGCCGAAGGATCTCGTGGACTAGCCGGGAGAGGACGACATGTTCGGCATGGTGCGCCCGGAGCGGGACGTGTGCTATACCATGACGAACGAGGTGATGCTAGCCAGCCTGCGGTGCTACAGGAAGGAAGTAGATGGCGCTCTCTCAGAGGAGAACGAGCGGGCTGGCCGGATGTTGTTGGTTGCTCTCGGGGAGGTTGGAGATCCGATGTGCGATGGCGGGACTGTCAGCACAGATGAGGATGCTGGGGTTGCTGAGGCGGTGTTGCAGCAGCTGGTGCCTGGACTCGCCGAGCTGGCTAGGGAGGTGGTGTTGATGGACGACAAGGTGAGGGAGCACGAAGGGGAGGGCAATGCCGTTCCCAGTGCGGGCTCCGCCCTGTTGTCCGATCAGGGGGAACTTGTTGGGGAGGAGGCCGGGCAGAAGTTTGAGATGGACACCGCCTCGCCGGTGCGGACTGGCCCTGGGCAGCAGGGCGTGGAGGTGGGTGCACCTCTGTGCACCTTGTCGAGCTTCCTCGCCCAGATCACGGTGCCGCTCACGGCCACCATTTTGGGCACGCCGGCCACGAAGTTGGCCCCTGAGATGGTGGTGGAGGCGCCGTCTGTGTGGAGGAGCGGTAGGCTCGCCAAGCTGCACCCGAATGGCGCCAACATCGAGCAGCTGGCAAAGGAGACCGTGGCGCGCCGTCTCGGCTCGCTGCCTGGGGAGGCCCACCCCTCGGGGCGCCGGCGAGAGGACTTCATGGCCTTGTTAGATGTCTCGGACCAGCCCTTCTCGGACCAAGCGGTGGCGGCCATCGACGACCTCGTCCTCGCCGTGATGAAGACCAAGAAGAAGAATACGACGTCAGGGACCAGGATGGAGCGGCAGATGCCGCCGGGGGGTGGCTAGATGATGAAGCTTATGATGTTTGGGCACTCCTCCTTGCAAATGTTGAGAGGAAGTGCTTTTTGTGTCTGTGGAGCTCAAGTTTGTGTCACCGAGATGGGGTGTCGAGCTGCTGCTAGGAAGGGGGAACTGCGCGTTGCTGATCGATGCTGGCTGTTGTCATGGCGAGCACTTGTGGGTTTTTCACACGAGGCTAGGAGAGCGGCTGGTGAGACCATCATCCACTCGATGTGGCGGACAGGGAAGGAGAGGAACCAGTGGACCTTCTGCAATGTGGCAATCTTGCCTTCGGAGGTGGCGGTTTTGGTGTGGGAGGAGTTGGCGATGCGGGCTTTCGCCCACACGCAAGATCCTGGAGATTAGTTTTGTTGTTTTCTTGCTTGTAGAGGGATTTTTTCCTAACTCAAAATTCTGTACATAACACTCTATTCTATCTAATCGGACGGCGGATTCGACCGCCTTAAACCTCAAAAAAAATTAGTTTAGAGGACGGTTTCTCTTATTTATTGGGCACGTCAAATGCAGAATGCAGTTTATAACGCAGTGAAGCTCCTGCCTGTGTCACATTTGACTAGTGAAGAGAGCTACATAAGTCGCAACTTGAAGAAATGGTCCTTTATAAATTACACCAGTCGCAACTTGAAGAAATGGTCCTTTACTGGAAATTCTATACAGTTTCAGGCCTCAGCAACAAGAGTGTGAAACGTTATATGTACATGAAATTGACCAGCTTAGTTTCTTAATGGTAATATTGGCAGATCCATCGTGGGAAAATATTTTTCACATTTCTTTAAATGATGACATCAAACTATCAAAGACTAAGGTTTAATAACTTGCGATAGTGTAGGGTTAAATATCTTTAGTAAACTAGAAGGGGTACAGAAAAGGACAGCACCATGTCACAAGCGTTGAAAATGTTCTTACCTGGCCCTGATGGAATGAAATTAGGTGGCAGGATTTGTGGAAAACTGTGTGGCGGTACAATGAACTGTGGCTGGAATTGGAAGCTGTTGACTGGGTGCAAGATCTGCATGTTCTGCTGGAGTCGCCATAAAGAAATAGTTCAGTTAAATCATTTTGAATACAGATGAAAATTTGTCACATAAAGATGACTACCGCATACCAGATTGTTCTGAATAATATTCTCTGGCCTAAAATAACCATTCAGTGGATAATTCTGGCCACAGCCATCTTCTGGTGCACATGACCTTAAGCAATTAATAAGAAAGCAAATATGTCAAATGCCATTAAGTAAGGTATATTTGTGGAAATTTGGAAAATATACAGTTAGTCTGAAATATTCATATCAGTGTGTAGATACCTTGGAGTTATATTCAAATATCCGGAGAATGTACAGGCAAGGAAGGGCCTCTGATGCGAACTATATCTCGCAGCACAATATGGTTCGAGTACTTCCACTGTCCTTTTTCGAAGGTCAATACCAACCACCCATGCCTCCTTATCATAGATCCCTACCTTAGAAACAAGGTACACAACATCCCCACCATGGATGCTGAGCGTCGGGCAAACTGCTGTTAGATTCCTCAATGTGAATTTTCCAGCACTTTCATCCCACAGCTCAGGCAACAACGTATAATAACTTGGCGTCTTGACCAAGATGTCATCAACATGGAGAGTGTGCCCCTTGCACCAAAGGTTCCAAGAAACGTGCCTATAACATGTCCGAATCTTCCAAGTAACAAGGCTGTGGGAGATGAGCTCCGAATCATAGAGGACAACTGACCTGTCAAGATCCTTGGTCGTCTTGCGATTCCTACTATTATAACCATAGCGCTCCATCTCAATAAAATTTATAAAACCATTGCAGCAGGTGACATCACGGATCTGCTGTGCGTCACCTTCCAGGAGCAAGTTGAACTCAGGCTTTGGTAGTGGGATGAAGCGGAGGACGGGGTCTGCGTCAAACACATTGCAGACGACAATGCCTCGCCAGAGGTCAATCCAGCCTATGGTGCCTGCTCCAAGGGCGATCACTTTGTGGGTTATCCTGGGCAGGTGTTCTGCTATCACGGTAGGAGATGCCTGCAACTGCAACGTCCTGGTGGTCCACTCGTTCGTCTAGGACGAGAAGAGGTGGAGGTCATAGTGCCCAAGGCCGGTCGGTTCGAGATCAGCGACAAGGAAATTCCCATCCTCGCCCTCGAACGGCAAGACGCTGGTATACGATGGAGCATTGTTAGGCCGACCAGAAGTCGGGACCGGTGTGAGCGACGGCTTGCCATGGCCATCGCCAGCCTTGTAGACGAAGTATTGGGCGGGGTTATTCGTTTGGACGGTGCTACCGGGGCGGACGGTGAAGACGAATCGTAGGAGGACGAGATCTTTCTCCGAGAAAACAAGCCGTGGCTGGACGAGGAAGTCCTTCTGCTCGAGTTCAGGGCCGTGGACGCCGAAGCAGGAAACGGCCGGCGGGTCCACGAGCCAGAAGGTTACTTTGACGGTGTGGCCGATGAACGTCTGGGCTTCAGCGGTGGTGGCGTTCTCGCTGTCGTGGCAGTAGGCCTCCTTCTCAAGGAGAACCCAGGCGGGATAGAGGGGCTCGGCGCTGGTTGCTGCGGCATCGTCGGTGGCCGTGGGGTTGGTGGCACTGATGGTGGGGGGCTGGAGGGAGTCCATGGTTGTTCAGGGCGCAGATCGGATCTGGGCGGGGACTAGGGTTTAACCTCGAGGGTAGGGGCTTTTGATGGGCCGCGGCGACGAATAAGCGTTCTACCTTTTCCCCTCTTGGATTCTAACTTACATTTTTTGCGAAACACAGTGCAGATATAGACGCTCACATTCAGTTTTAGGCCGGTTTCTCGCTAATTAACCGGCCGATTCTCACTTCTTCTTAATTAATGAAAATGGCAAGTCTTTGCCTCGGTTTAAAAAAAAAATAGACGCTCACATACACGCGCGAAGAGTCGCCCCTATGTACACACTCACACCCTACCCCTATGAGTACCTCCGACAGACTGAGTCGGCGGATCAGGTGCTAGGATTGACGAATTCACCACATACGCCTCGCTATTGATGGAAACGTCGCCTTTCACGTGATCAATAATATGCATCTACAAATACATCAAACAAATACGGAAATATTGCATCTATACTCATCAAATCATAGTTCCGCCGTAGGAATTACATCCAAAACCATAATCATTTACCGCAGCTCATATTGTTCTAAAACAATCATAGCACATATAGACATGAGTCAAGCAACTTCCACAATCCCATAGTCTAAGGGTGGATGATACATCGAAAACTTTGTAGCTCTCATCACAAAGTTCATATCACAATATTCAAGGGATGGATAGATAGAAGCAGGGAATAAAAACCGGAAAAGTAGAATTAGAGAAAACGCATACGCATGATATATACATTCACACTACTTCAGGCTGACACAAAAGAAGAAGAGTCAAGTAAAGAGAAGGCCACTTGATATCCAGATAGACATCAACCTTCTCCACCCTGAAGCACAAGCAGTGCTGCCTCTTAAACAAAATCGGCATAGAGCATAAGAAACACCAAACTTTAGCATAGATAATCAGAACTGGGGAAATAAAACGCCTAGCATTTCCAAAACTTGTCGCCTCTGGTTTTCCCTATCTGCATATTGGATAAACATTTAAATTACTTGTGAGGGTGATGAACAACGAACTGAAAAAATGCATAGAAATGGGCTGTGTAGGTTGTACAGCTATAAATACCTTATCACAGGCCATTCACATTTTATTGCACAAATATGTCCAGCTCTTGAGAAGCTTGTGCAGATAAGCTGTGGTATATTTTGTTTAAAATGGTCCATTTCTTCAGCACTGATAAAGGTGCTGACGTATTCATGTTCATTTCTCTTTCCCGGTTGAAGGATATCGACGGCTCCTGCTTTGTCTCGTCATCGATGGTCCTGATGGTTTTCTTCAAGGTGCTGGAGTGGAACCACAATGTGACCAAAGGAAAGCACTTTCTCAGAGAAAAGGTTGCTTCGACCGGATCACCAAAGCTGCACTAGATAAGTAAATATGCAATGTACCACCCAGCAACTGATTATGCAACCGCGCGATGTATGGTTTTTGGGTCCGGTTCCCCTTATTAACTGGACCACCTCTCTTCTTCTGTAATGCAACTGCGGGAACTCCCCGCCCTCTAACGAGGTTCCGTCAAAAACAACTGATTATGCAAGTGAATTTTGTAGCTCTGTTAGACAAAATTAAAAGATATGTGGAACTTTCTTAGAGATACTTAAACTACAAAAATCAATGTTTCGAGAAATACTATCCTCCTAGGATAATGACAAGTGCTTTTGATATCAAGTAATCCACAGTAGTTCGTCGACAAGTGTCTAGTTTGCTAAAGTGTCTAAAAGATTAAACCCACTGGCTACAAGATTCTAGATTGCTAAAGTGTCTATGAGATCTTATGTTAGTTTTGTGTTGATAACAGACTTATATGAGTACTCATTTTTCGTTAAGTTACACAGTAGTGATCATTTTCTAGCTTAATAATAAATAAGCTACAGGACTGCATTATTTTGGAAAGTGGGAGATATTTCGCGAGACAGGTTTTTAAAGAGAATTTGTTGCTTGGTCAGCCATAATATGTAGTAAAGAAACTAGCATAATTTGTTTATTATAGTGCATTGTATATCCAAAAGTACTGTAAAGTACGCACTGAGACAAATAAATCTTTAATTTCACTCAAACAAGAACACATTGACAGTATGTGATCAAGAACACAAAAATAGATTATGAGATACTACTGTTGTGGTGTTAGGGTGCTCACCTCCCTATAAACAAAAATGGTGTGAGAAGAAAATGAATGCCGACATGAGAAATACGAAATCACAACAAGATTTTGACGAAAAGTTTCAGTTGGACAGAGATAAGGTCATCGTGGTGCACCTCTTTTCCCCTGGCTGCAGAGCTTGTAAGACCCTCCCCTGCAAGGTAAAAAACACAAGGATGCATATTCTTTTAGAACTTGCTCCGTGAATCAATAGAACCCAAAAGATATGTCATACGCAACCACAATAAGTATGTACCTTTTTGTGCAATGTCCACAAAGGTGATGTCAATTGGCCAGGATGCATCCAGGACTCCATGTCTTACGGTCAACATAAAGAGATTCGTGACACTGTCGTAGGCTCAATGTCAATGTATTCCTATTGTTCCACTGGTACAGAGGTGCAGAACGTCGTGTCTGTAGCTTTAGCTGCACAAGTGCACTCTAATACTTTGGTAATATATCCCATTTTCCATTCAGGAAGACAACAAGGTGATACTACACATCTCGCAAATAGAGTAGAAAATTTCTCCAAGAAACATAGCGTGGGGCCAGAGGTTACGCCGGCCACCAGGAACCGCGCAAGCCGTGGACACTGTGCGGCCGCAGGAGCAGTGCCACTGCCACCATGGGGGTCTTCATAGGATGACTGCCATCAGAATTGGCTATATCTTTGCATAAACAATCATTTCCTCCTATTATTCTTCACGGGGAGCTCACGGGAAGAAATAAGGTTTGACAAAATAGGTCGTTCAAATCCTTCAGTATTCCTACCAGTGCTGCTTAAATTGCTTATCACAGACCATTGCATCTCAAACTTGGGTGTGTGTCCTGCTTTATTCATGTCATGCAGAAGTTTTGCGGCTTCCAGTGTATTGTTACACCTAGAGTAGTTATCAAAAACAGTTCTATACATGCCAAAGGATGGTGCGGAACCAAAGGTCATTAGTATTTCCAAAATCTTCTTAGCATCACTGGTTCTTCCCATGGCACACAGGCCACGCATGAGCACATCACATGAGATCTCACTTGGTTCTAGATTTTCCAACTGCATCTCAGCAAGAAAATCAAGAGCCTGATCAAATTCTTTCAATACACATAGCCTGTATATAACAGAGCTGTAACTAGCTTCACTTGGAAGTTTGCCATTCTTTAACATTGTATTTATCAGATTAACAGACATTTCCAAGTCTCCCTGTCCACAGAATTCCTTGATTAGGGCATCAAAAGTGATGTCAGACATAATTAGTGCACTTCTGCTTAGGTTGTTCAGACATGATTTTGCTTCAGAATATCTTCCAAATGAAAGAAGAGCTGAAATGAGAGTAATCTCAATGACTAAACCATGCTTCCATCCCCTGTCCTCAATCAGATGAAATAATTCTAGGGATTTTTCAAGGTTCCCTATCTTGCAATAGTGACTTAATACTATTCTGAGACTGCGGTTGCTTGGTGTTAATCCCTGCGCAATGCAAGCATCAAGCATACTGACCGAACGATCGATATCTCCAGACTTGTTAAACCCATAGACAAGAAAGTCATATGTGATTTTGTCTGGAGAAATACTGTTATCTTTCATATCCTTTAATAAACCATAAATCTGCAAGATGTTTCTTCTCTGAAAAAGATAGAATATCAGAATGTTGTATAAAATCAAATCTGTTGGCTTGTCACTGTGTTGGATCAGCTCCTTAAGGCACAATGCACTAGAAAACTGACTCTGCTCACACATTTACGAACAAGAAAGCGGTAGCTAGAAATAGAAATGCTAGCATGTATCTTTAGCATGATACAAAGAACTGCCTCAACCTTTCTCCAACTGTTTACACAGCAATATGATTGAAGGGTGGAATTCAGCAATGTATCACTTAATTTCTTCCCCAAAGTGGATGCTTGAACAACCGACATTGCCTGACTTACTTTTCCTGTCTGCAGTAATTCGTTCACAATGCAACTGCAAGCTGAGACATCAGAACTTTCCATTTTCATCACAGATTGTACCAAGTCCATGCATCGTTCTGCATCAAACCATGCTAGTGAAGAAAATGGAAATTGATGGGTGAACACATCTGATACTTTGATTTTGTTAAGGCATATGTCATACAGTCCAATCGATTCAACAGTCTTCTGCTCCTTTAGGAAGCCCTTTGTCACATTAAAAATTGGTGAGCGACCCACAACCACACCCTCTTCTAGGAGAGCCTCAAGCATCGCACATCCAACGGTAGTGTAACCAGTCCTGCATAACTCTTTGAGAAGTGCACAATATGCACTGAGAAAAAAATTAGGATAGCAGTCCTGCAGCACGCTTATAAGTTTCAAAGCTTCCTCAATTACTCCCCATTTGCACAAGTGGCTGATGATGGCAATCACATCCTTGCTGCCAGGTGACCAATTAAACTTTGTTGCAACATTCCAACATTCCCAGAACCCAACTATGTTCATTTCTGTGCAGAAGCCTATAAGCAAATAAGTATAAGTATCTTGATTAACTGGCAAGCCTTTTCTGAACAACCTGTCCAAAACCAATCTTGCACGAGCTGACATCCCATTCTTACTCAATGTTTTGATGACTAAATTTAAAGTTTGAGCATCCAATTTATCAAATGTACATGGCATTTCCTCCATAAGGTCAATAACATCCACAACATGTGCAGGGCTCGCGCATAATGACTTTATTAGTTCTGAGCAGCTAGCTGGTGAAATGTCATGACCCTGTTGAAAAGATTCATCTTTCATCAGAAGAGCACTTGCAACATTGCCTTGCTGACATGCACTGACTATCTCTGGGCTAATATCTGGGTAAAAAGCATTATCAAGAATCTGTACCAACGAAATCTCAAACCTTTTGGAGTCGGTATCCAGATAGAGGCCATTCCCTACTGAATCAAAAAACTCAGCTTTCAGAAAACCAATGGAGTTATCTCTCTTGACCTTCACTCCTAAGTGGTCTAGGCCTAGGAAGGATAAGGCCTTAGACAGCGCACAGTTTCCAGAGGGTAGATCATTTACACCATTAGTTTTCATAGTTCTCAAGATTTGTTCTATATCATCGAACTGCCTAAACTTGCAATATCCTGCCAGAAGTACCTTATATGTTAAAAGTTCGGGCATTATTTTTCTTTCGATCATGTCGTCAAGGATATACTTTGCATGTCTGTACAGTCCCTCCGTGAAAACACCACCTATAATAGCATTATAAGCACATACTTTAGGCTCAATATGTCTAGAAAAACACTCAGATAAATAGAGAAATGCAGCTTTGACTTTCATTTCTCTACAGCTATGGCATATGAAAATTCCAAAGGTTGTAGCATCTGGGGTAAAACCTAAGGCTTCTAATCTTTGGAAGACAAACCATGCCTCGTCAGTACCAAGATTTGTGCACAAAGACGCAAGCATTCTATTGCAAAAACGCAGCTCAGGTAAATACCTCCACTCTTCCAAGAAATTCATCATATCTCCAGTGTCCTTCTTCTTGCAAAATTCTTTTGCAACAGTTAACAAGGATCCCTTGCTTATATTAATGTTCAAACTCTTTAACTGCCGAATTATACCAATAGCTTGTAAGAATTTGTCTCTCCTGACTAAAGCACTGATAACAAAATCAAGAATATCTCCTTCTGTACAAGAACCTAATCCAACTTCAAGCATGTCCAAATATACTCTTAAAACCAAGTCCTCTTTTGACCTTCTGACCATAAGATTTAGAAGTACTTGATAACACGAGGCTGAAGGAATCAAGCACTTATACCTTGCACGATCAAAAAGTGTCACTGACTTGTCGAGGTAGCCAGCTTCTGAATACGCCTGGGTGACCTGACTGAACAGTCCCCTCACATCGGTCAGAGCCATGTTGTCATCCAGCAGGAGAAGCAATGATTCGGCTTGGCTGAGCATCTGAGCATCCGCAAGTACTGACACCATCATGTCATTCGACCTTGGAAGATGTTGGAAGCCCGTACTCTGCCACGAAGCCCACCTGTACAAATTCCATAAAAATCTCGCGTTTCTAACTTCTGCTGCAGCCTGTCCAAAACCGATCAAAATTTCAAGAAAATCCCTAGGCTTCAGCTGCGAAGCACGCCAGAACCTGCGGAGAGTCTCCGGTGAGAGCCAGAGACCAAGCTTAAGAACATCTTGCAAGGAGCAATTCCCATCAAAGGTGTCCCTTCCAGTGTCAAAAATGAAAGAGCACTTGGATATAATCAATTTCCCAATATCCGGAGACAATTTAACTGCCAAATGGACATCAGCTTCGCACTTTTCCCCAGTTTCTTGCTCCAGAATGAATCCGGATTCCTCTGAAGCACCAGCAACCACTGAATTGGCCAGAGAGGTTCTTTCTTTCTTCCCCAAAGTGCAGTAGCGTTCACCTTTCAACAAGCTCCCTTTCTTGGAGGGAACATTACTGGCATAACCTCTGTCTTCAATCTTGGGTTTTCTCCCCACGGTCGTGCTGGAATTGGTTGAAAAAAATTACGTAGTATTCAGGCATAACATCAATGCAGTTCTGGAGGTAGAAGCTCGGCGTACCTTGGACGGCGCCATAGATGGATTGCTCGGCGTAACTGACATGCCTTCCACATGTGATCCCTCCCTGTAGCTCCCGCGCGGTTGGGACTGTCGCATCGCTCACCCACCGAGGCTAGCGGGCGCGCATCTCCTTCCTCCTCCCAAGTCAGATTGGGCGGGGTGGGGGAAGAGGGGTGGCGGCGGCGGCGCGCCGATATCGCCGCCGGAAACGAGTAGTGGAGGAGCTTGTCCCAGTCGTGGGCAGCCGGAAGTGGGGTTGAGTGAGAAGACGGCGGGGGCGCGCGGTACTCCTCGCCGGAGCAGATGGGCGCTCCTACTTCCCCCGTGGATTCTGGGCTCGGCCCATTTTCAGTTTGCTCATGTTCTTTGCTGTTTCGACGGGTTTCTGAATAAAGTTTTGCAGTGTTTTTAGAGAAGCAAATTGCAGCTTTGCTAAGAGAGCTACGTGATGTTGTTGCACTTGGGTGTCCCCTAGACAAAAATTGTACTGTACTATGAGAGTGTCCATCAATTTTTTGAATATTGTTTGAGTCCCTGAACATTTTCTCGAATCCTTGAAATACTCTTTTTCAAAACCGCAAACACTTAGTCGAACCACGGTGAATATTTTTTGAACCCGCGAAGATTTTCCAAATCCATGGACTTTTTTTTTTAACAGTTAACCATTTTTAAACCCCATAAAGATGTTCCGTGTTTTGACCCGAGAACTTTGTGAACATATTATTTTTAACATGCTAATATTTTCTTAAACCCCCACAAAGATTTGTTCGAGTTGGCTGCATAGAAATTTTTGTCTATCTTCGCTCCTGCTGATCATTCTGTGTTTGCTTCCACAGCTTTGGGATGCTCAAGCTGGGAGATGGGCAGTAGGGAATATGATTACAGGTTACCCATCTTGGGCGTCGGCGGCGGTGATGTTGTTTACATGATGTCTAAGGTGACATTTCGTGATAAGAACGCATGGATTGTTGGTGTCGACCTTGCAAAGAAAACGGTGGAGGTGCTTGTGCAAGTTTCGCCTGAGAGAGTCTGCTATTTCAATCCAAAACTCATCGCATGTGAATTCTCCAAATATCTGAATGCAACTCCAAGGCAAATTCTTTGATTGCGTTGGCATTAGTTTGTTCCATGAAAGTTTTTTCTCACACAGTATTACAAATTATCAATCAAGTTGTACGATTTTCAAGTTCCCCACATGACATAACAGTTTCTTTTTTTGTTATTTGCTTCAGGTCATCTACTGATTTAGTCAACTATGCACCAAATGGGGCCCAAAATTACCATCTTTCATCGGACTGTATCACTGAAAGCAATCTGGTAAGCTATAACCATCTTAATTTTTGGTGTAGGCGTTCATTTTTCCATTTCCATGCAGTAGAGTTTTAATAATGTGTTTGTAGCAACCACAACAAGGGAACAATACTTGCTACATAGGGAGCTTCTATGATCACACTGATACTGCACAACCAGGTTCCATCAACAAGTTTACCTCACAAGGATCAGGTAATCAACATTAACAAAGCTTGTGGTACGGTGTTCTATTTTTCACCCTATGTCATTTTTTTTCTCAACATATTCCTGTCCCAGCTTAAAAGGCACAGTTAGCTTTGATATAATCAAGCCAAACTATCCAAAAAGAGAGAATCCCAAAACGAGAGAAAAGACCCCGACCCGAAACCCTAGAGCGACCGCGCCGCCTCCCCCCGGCCGCGCCGCCTCCTCCCTTCCTCCTCCCATTCCCTCGCCACGTCCGCGCCGCCCCAGCGGCGGCCGGCGCGGCTCCCAAGCTCCCTGCTCTCGTCGCCTCCTCCTTACCTCTCCCCTACCGCCGCCGTCGGCGTGCGCCGCCGAGCGCTGCTCGGGCGTGGCCGGCGGCGGCGGCTATCCACTTCCCGCGCGTATTGGGTGCCTCGCGAGGCGGTATCCTCCGACGGCGGTGTTCTTCGGGCAGCGGCGGCTCGGCTCCGGTCGGGGGTAGCAGGACGGTGGCGCCACAAGCTTGCAGCGGGGCGGCGCAGTGCAACGGAGTCGGCCGGCTGGCCCATGTGGCCCAGATCTGGGCCCGTCGGGCCCATCTGGGTCAGGGCGGGCTGGTTTGACCTACGGCGCGTTTTGCAGATGTAGGGGAGGTGGAGGATGCAGGTACAGCGGCAACGGCGACCGACCTTGTTGCAGCGTGGCGGCGAGCTTCACGGACCCATTTCGGGACCGACCGAACTCCATTAGGACTGGTATGCCCCCGTGGGGGCTTTACGGGCCCGCGGCCGGACCTGACAAAGACTGGTGTGCTCTGCTGCCCCGTCCGGTCGACTACCGTCCTTGGCGGTGGAGGTTGTTCCCTCCCGCTCGGTCGCGGTACTGCTGAGCCCGGTTCATACTCCTCACCTCCGTCTTGCAGACAGCTTGACGACTAATTCGGTGAGACGACGATGGCGGTGACTTCTGATTCGTTGGCGCATGGTGGTGGGCGGCTAGTCTGGTGGTTTCGAGGCTCGTCCTCGCGGGGCTCCTGTGTTACCGATCGTCCGGGGTTGTGGAAGGGGTTTCGGGAGAAATCCTTGTCGGTTTGTTCGACACCGACGCGGTGCCGCCTCCGGGTGGCATCCTTCCTTCCTGAAGGGCGTCGAGGCTACCCTTTGCTTCCCTTCGTGCCGGGGGAAACCCTAGGACCAGTGCCCTGGTCCGGGCAGCAGCATGGCGTCCCCTCTTGAAGGGTCTGCTTGGTACTCGTCGATTCGGTGCTAGGAGCGTGGTGGTACTCTGTTGGAGAGGGCGCAGCGGTTGCGGGTCACCATCGTTTTAGTCGATCCGCCTATGTCTCCTTTTTGTTTCTTCTTCTTTTCTTTGGGTGTATGTTTGCTGCCGCCCCAGCATTGCAAGTTGGTTGTACCGGGTGTTTGCTATTATTATAGCGGGGCTACGGCCTTTTTCGTCAAAAACTATCCAAAAAGCCAATGAATGTGAAAAATAGTTTGGAACTTTGCGGTCTATAATCACACATGTAGTCATCCATTACCCTATTAGTTACATAATTACACACATAAGTTCCACCAATATTTACACATTACATCTCTACTCCCCGATGCCTTCTCTTTGAATATGTTATTATATTTCCATACGATATATATTGTGTAAGATGCATGTACAAAGATAAATTTATTTGGATGGATTTTTAAACCTTATTTGGATGCATGTTATAGAGTGCACCTGCCAATGTTACATAGGGCATGTTTGGCTCAAAGGATTTTTAAAATGCAGAAATAAAATAAATGTAGGAATAGGATGTAATGACAGGTTGAATCCTATAGAAACTGGAAAGACAGTAATTAATATGGAATACATACAATTTAGTTGTGTTGCGGGAAAAACATAGGATATTTTCTAAACGACTGTATGTTTGCCATAATTGTCATAGAAACAATGGAAATTTGCATGAGGTGGATTGAAAGAAAAGAGTCGCGCTATTTGACTCCCAGTGAGTAGAATAGTTATTCTACACCCACCCTTTATCTTCTCAATTGTACATGATTTTTACATCACGTAAATTCTGCCTTACTTTGTATGTCAATAAGAACGTAAGAAAATGTCGACATGACGTAAAAAAATGTGACGTACAAAAATATGATGTAAAATACATGTAATGGTTTTTATACCGTTGTGACTCGTATATTGCATTTCTTATGTCGATTTTTTCTATGTGGGACAACATGAATGTAATTATTTGTGTACTAAATACAAAGTATGAATAAACAACCAAAAAAACTCGGGTGCGAAATAAGTATTATGCACCCTGGGTGCTGAATAGGGTGTCTATTAAAAAAAATATGGAATGATAGGCAAAGTAAACTATTGGAAACAATTCTATGGTTTCAAATTCTACAATTCAAACAAGATCCACAGGAAAACTTCCTAAGGAATCCATAATGTTATTAGAAATTCCTTTTAAACAAACAAGCCGTCGGAAGACAAGTTGGTTGAACTCACGAAAATCGAATGTATTTCAAATGCTACACACCTTGTTGTTCTCTTAGGTCAATTCAATATATGTCACGGTCCAATGTACGTAACGAAAAATGCCATGGCAGGAAAAAATACCTCAGGGCCAATTTAGTTTAAAGGATTTTCAAAATGAAGGAATAGGAAATATATAGGAATAAGATGTCACCACTTAGTGAATGAAGTACTATGGTAATTGAAAACACAACTGTAATACAAACCAAGCAAATTTGTCATGAGGTTGGACTTAAGGAAAACATTCTTATGAAATTGCATGCAAAGTAGACCATAAAATATTTCCTTTGGTTTCAAATCCTGCAAACCAAACAACCTTTATAGGAAAAGTTACTAACAAGTATTCTATCGAAGGTTTATATGAACTTTTCTCAAATATGAGGGCGATGGGGGAGTTAATTTTTTTTAATTGTAAGTCCTTGTAGTAAACATGAGTGTAACCTTCTCTTTAATCTGCATATTCTATCTGTGATAAAAGAAGAGGAGTGTCACGAGCTCCTGATCTGAAATTAAAGTTCACAATATTCATCTTTAAGAATGCCCCTTCCAATTGCATGTACCAACCTAATGTGATTGAATTCGGACTCTTACTAGTGCACTATTATTGCAGGGTGTGTCGATCTGGTTAGGGCCGGGCCGACAAAATCCGGTGCCCTGTGCAAAAATCTAAAACGGGCCCCTATCTCATAAAAAAATAAACTAATAAATAATTCTAATATATATGACAGAATATTTTACTTAACAATTGAATACATTAAAAATAATACCTATATAACTCAAAGTTGCATAACATTTATTTGAACATCATCATTCTTTTTGTGTTCTGTCTGACTATCCGTTGACAGATTGTAAGGAATAATTGCAAGTGCAAGGGTAGAAGGATCAACACAGACTGATTACCGGATGACCCTTGCGATGCTTCTTTTCTAACAAACTTGTCCATAGCACATTTTTGAGATTTTATAAAATCTTGTTCCTTTTCTTTTAACTTGCGCTTCTGCGAACCGGACTTATGTTTCCCCATATCAAATCTGCATAATTGAAAAACAATATGAATAAATAAAATTAAAGCGTGGATGCTCTCTGAAATTAGAAGTGTGTATACAAAATATTAACTAGAATATACCTATTTTTGCAATCAGCCGATGAGAGGTGACGAAGATTGAAGAAAAACTGTCGTTCACAGGTCACAGCGGTGTCGCTCAGTTGCCCGTCGCTTGCGCAGCGGCGCTGTACCGCTGTGGATGGGATTGGCGGATCGCGATCGATCGAATTGATCGACCTATGCGTGTTCGTCGTCTGGCTTCGTGCGCTAGCGTCGGAAGGCCTGGGAATCTAGGGCGTTTTGAGCAGAGCAAAGCAGATCAATCCCTCGATGGATACCTTTTCGTATTCGCTCAACAGCCACACACACGCGAGAAGGCCCAGCAGCGAGCGATGCGGCCCAGTTCGTAGGATAAACGGTTAAAACCCAATTTTTTCCCAAATGTATATATACGTACATATAAAAATCTGGGGACCCCCAAATCTGTGGAGCCTGTGCCGACGGCACACTTGGCACCACAGTGGGCCCGGGCCTGGATCTGGTGAACGCGCAATCGACAGACCCAGTAGCGGTGGTGGACATGGACAAGGAACAGGTCCCACTGCCGTTGGAGCCATCTCGCGCGTGCGACTACACCCGCTTGTACAGGCTCTTCTAATTAACGCTGTTTAGGTGATGTCATAATTGTGTCTCAGCTGTTGTTTTGGCATGGTATATATCAGTAGTCTCCACTCTGGAATCGTGTTTGGAATGGAAGCAGCCAAAGAAAAAACCGCTAGATATATACTCCCTTTGGATGTAAATTTTAATCCTCAGTAAAGTAGGTAACCATTTCCACTTTACCAGTGTGGTCATCTTCTGAAATATGACAACTGACATACAGTTTTAGACTGTAGATGAGATCCATATTATTATATTTTTAACGGTAGAAAAAAGCTTTGCCCTATTCCATGGTAGGAATGTAAAACAAAGTTGCGCCGCTAACATGCATGCACCTCCACCACTTTTTTCGCTCTCTCCCATGTATCATCAACATAAGTTTGTTATCTCGGACAATTAATCTGATTGACGTTCCGTTTTCATCATTAGTTTAGCCGTGACATATTTTAGAAATTACATCTAATGTTGACATCTTTGATAATAAACGAACTCTACAAAAGGTGAAAAAGAACACATTTTACTTGCTACATTTGTCTTCCACGCCGCCACCCTGCAGTAATAATAATAAACGAGCAGAGTCATTTTCACCAAGACTTCTTGTCGTGTGCGTACAGGGTTCACCAATGGGAAGACTACCTGGGCCTTGGGCCTTGGGCTCTCAGGACGTCGAGCTCTCGCTGGGGCGATTCCTGGGTAGGAATCGCCCGAGCGGTATGGAGCAGTTTCCTTCCTATGGTTGCCGCTATTTGTCATCTTGCCAAACCCAGTCTGCGCCCAGCGCCGCCGATTACTAACTAACCATGGAGACATATTTTCTCCTGGCAGCCTCTTTCCAGGCCCCCGCCGCAACTCGCGCCACCGGCCGCTTTGTTCCGTGGGTTCTCCTCGACAGGAAGGCCTACTTCGCCGTCCGCGAGAATGCCACCACCGCCGAAGCCGTCACCAGCACCGGCGGCACCATCAAGGTCACCTTCTGCCTCGCCGATCCGCCGGTCATCTCCCACTTCTGCGTCCACGGCCCCCACTTCCAGCGCGGCGACTTCACGACCGAGCCACTGGTTCTTTTCTCGGCCAAGGACCTCGTGCTCCTCCGCTTCTCTTTCACCGTTGACTCTTCCCTCGCGGAGTACTTCGTCTACAAGGCCGTCCACGGCAAGCCGCCGTCGCTCACTCCCATCCCGCATACTCCTGCGGGCACCATAAACTCGTTGCACCTCTGCGTCTTGCCGTTCGACCAGGAAGACGACGGGGGATTCCTCCTGGCCGATCTCGTCATGACGAAGCATCATAACGACCACCAGCTACACGTCTTCTCTTCCAAGACGGCCAGGTGGACCACCACGTCGTTGCAGCTGCAGGCATCTCCTGGGGTCAGGGAAGAGGACCTGCCGGGCCCTCTTCTAAACAAGGTGATCACGCTCGGAGGAGGTGTCGTAGGCTGGGTCGACCTCTACCGGGGCATTGTCACCTGCAACGTGTTCGACAAGAACCCTATTCTCAGTTACATCCCGATACCCCTGTTTGTAGACTGTAACGAGGAAGGATGGACACGTGACCCGCGGCAGGTAAGGGATGTCACCTGCTGCAATGGGTACATCAAGTTTGTCAAGCTGGATCTTCGGTTCAAACAGGAGGACTGTGTCTGTGATGGCTGGAAGCTCCGGACATGGTATAGGCATACTTCTTGACATCTCGACTGACAACCTTGATTCAGAGACAGGGCTGCCACTACGGCTGTGGCGTCAGCATACACCTACGGTATTCAGAAACCCCCTTCAGCAATTTTGTGAAAAATGATTTTTCTTTATTTGTGAAGATGACCCCATTCCTGTAGAGTTTACTCTATGGGAATTTTGGTCCACCTTCGTCCCTGCTGATCATTCTATGTTGCTCAATAGCTTTGCGATGCTGAAGCTGGAAGATGGGCGCTCGGAAATATGGTCACAGCTTACCCCACCCTGGGCATCGACCGTGATGATGTTGTTTACTTGATGTCTAGGCGGCCGATATTTGTTGATAAGAATGCATGGGTGCTTGGTGTTGACCTTGCAAAGAAAACTTTGCATGCGCTTACACAAGTTTCTTCCGAGAGACTCCGCTTTTTCAATCCAAAATTTCTCAGCTGTGAATTCTCCGAATATCTGAATGCAACTCCAAGGCAAATTATTTGATGTCAACGTACTTACACAATGATAGAAATTAGTATTCCAATTGTACGATTTTCTAGTTCTCCGCGTGAGATTTTTTTTTACTGTTTCTTTGTTATTTGTTTCGGGTCATCTACTGATTTAATCAACTATATGCACCAAATGGGGCACAAAATTACCATCTTTCATCGGACCATATTACCGAAAGCAGTCTGGTATGCTATAACCATCTTAATTTTTGTTGTAGGCGTCATTTTGCAATTTCCATGCAGTTAGAGTTTTAATCATCTGTTTGTAGCCACCACAACAAGGGGACAATAGCTACTACAATGGGAGTTTCTATGGTCACGCTGATACTGCACACCCAGGCTACATCAACTACCAGCATCCACCCACATGGTCGGCTAATTCGCAACAACCCCAACATAGCAGTTTAACCTCACAAGGATCAGGTAAACAACATTCACAAAGCTTGTGATACGGTGTTTCATTTGTTCACCCCATTTTCATTTCTACACTCAATATATCCCCGTACCAGCTTAAAAGTACATGTTAGGTTTGATCCAATCAATCTAGAGCATCCAAGAGTATTAATCCGATGAATACGAAAAATAAATTGGAACCTTGCGCTCTATAATCGATCAGGTGGTCATTACGCTCTTAGTTACGTGATTACTCCCTTAATTTCCACAGATGTTTCCCTCATTGTATTCTCCTTGCCAAGTTGCCATATTTGCAACATGCGGTGTTACACAACGCTGCTCACCCTGTCCCTTCTCTTTGCATATGCCACTACATATCCGTATTGTCTAAAATTAATGAATTTTTTCGACGTAGAGGGCAGACAAATGGCTCCTGAGCTCTAGGAAGCCATTTTTTAAAGAAAAACAATGGAAATGGTATTTAAAAGTTTAAACAAATTGGAAGAAAATCCTGGATGTAGATAATAATGAGATCTAGTACTAGTGTTTAAAAAATCAATCCTAAATTTGTGGTATTTTAGGCTGAGCTAGAAATGACAAATGGGTGGATCTGAGTGCGGTGAATAGTGCACATTTTCAAAACTTAAAAATTTGTCATATTTTGTATTTTGTGTAGCCTAAAATGTAAAAAAAAATTGAATTGATATTTTTGCACGATGGTGGAGTTCAATATTATCAACATCTAGGATTTGTATCCCAGATTTTTAAAACTTTCAAATTCCATTTTTCAATTTTTCAAAAATATGGCCACCATGGATCTCGGGCTCCATTTGTGGTTTGTTGCGAGTAACCATATAATTATTGGAGTAGGAATTTGTATGCCTTAAAAATTCGGAGTTGATTCCCAAAGGAAAAAAGAATATCACGGTGGTAGCATGTTATAGACTACACTTGCCAATGTTACTTTTAGGAAGACAAGTTAGTCGAAGTAAAATGTATTGCAAATGCCCCGCACCTTGTTGATTTGTTAGGATCAATTTAATTCAATATATGTCGCTACCCATTTGACATAATGAAAAATGCCATCGCAGAAAGAAATAACTTAGAAAAATACCACTAGTACTTCAACAACTTCCATTATTGCTTGTAGAATATATCGAATTAAGCGTACATGTGCGGTATCTTTAAGTTGCATAGATTAACCCTGCTTGTTATTCTTGTTATGACTTGAAATTTCGCAAATCAGACATCACGATGAAATTGTCATGCATAATGTTGAGGGAAAATTTCCGAATTGCCATTCCCATAGCTCTCTTCATCGGTCAATCTGAAAAATATATTGTACTCACTCCGTTCCTAGTTAGAAATAAAAAGGTTACGTTACACATGTTTGCAGGGTGCGTCTATCCGGCAAACGCTCAATCCACGGACCCAGTGGCCGACATCGACGGAGAACTATGGTTTCCACTGCTGATGGGGCCGACCGTCCCACCACGGCCTTGCGACTCCACTCGCTTGTACAGGCTCTTCTAGTTAACATGAAAAGGCAACGGCCCGTATATCATCCAGCTTGGTGTAACTATTCGGCAAAATCACAAGCATGTGCATTAGACTAGCAGAGCAGTTGCGGTATCTTTCTGTCACAGCAGTCTCAACCCTGAGACTGTTTCGAATGTGAGCAGCAAATTCAAATCTATTGGAGTCTCTTCCTTTGGATGTAAAACTGGAATCCTCAGTATACTAGGTATTTGGATACAGACCATTCCCAGCAAGATCATCCTCTCAAATATGACTGCTGACTAACTTTAGATAAGATATCAGTACATGTTTTATTACTAGCAGTATATACTTGATCTGTGCCGTGGAAAGAATACCGACCCTGCTGCCTTTGCAGTTTGGGAACACCAAGAATTCAGCAGACATATAGTATTTCGGATGCGTGCGTGTCTCTTCTGTGTGGTTGTCCTGTTGTTGCTTACGTGCACGCATCTCAGCTTTGGTTTAGCCTTGTCTACCTGCACACCCTCGTTTACCTCCAAAAAAGAGGTCAATTCTGTGAAATAGTACGAGAGCCAAAGATTGTATTTCTGAACCTCTGCAAGTAGATAGAGCAGAGTTACTACTACTAGACGTAACACATCTAAAATACAATTCTGATATTCACTTGGTCACAACCATCCTAGTTGGAACGGAAAACTAAACTTTAGGAGCTGAAACCTCTTTGCTGTAACAAACAACCGAGAGAAACTTCGGAAACTCTTGCCTGGAAGAAACGGCCGGCCTGTAGGGCCTACCCGGACACGCTGTTGCCTTTACTTGCAAGAATGCTCAACTCTGCTTCCTACCTCGTGGGAGTCGTTTACTTATTGGCCCGGCGGATCAAGCAGAGAATCTCACACAACTCCCAACTCTGGAAAAGAGCAGAAGATCAACAGAAGAGGGGATGACATCGCTAAGCCTCGCAGGCTGCAGTGGCATCAAGGAGACGCCACTCAGATCAGGAGGGGAGCGATCGAGACCAAATTTTGTTCTGAATGTCTCCTTGTCTTCGTCGTTGTCGTCGCGAGCGATCACCACTTGCTCTCTGAAGCCACCTCCTTCATACGGCGGCAAGGCCAAGGGGAAGATCAATCCCAGAGATCTCTTCACCTTCTCCTACAGGTTCAACACTGACATCCCCATGGGTGAAACTCCAGGGGTAAGTTGCTTGTGTCATTTATGCAGCCTTCCATTTGGATTTTTTTTAAATGACTGAGCTTTTGGAACACCCGTGCACATGTGATCTGATCCTCTGAGGTTATTTCTTTAGGCATCCATCGATGAGTACCTCATGAACAGGCCCAGGATCGTCGGAGCTGTGTTCCCCGATAAGCGCAAGCGAACCAAACTTAACGATGTGAGTCATCTTACCATTTCTTTCTTCCCTCCGATTTCTTTTCTGAAGCTTTTTTAAGTGAAACGAGCAAAACAAGCGTCCAACTTAAAAACATTCAGAGATTTTCAGTGGTTCATTTTTTATTTTTTTTAAAAGATCGCCAGCCGTGACAACAATCTGTCACGTTTGTCTCGCCTGCAAATATCTAGGAAGAACCGTTTCAGTGCACGATCCACGTGAACACTGAAAGAGTATTTACACGCAACTCTAACGAATCACAACTGCGACAATGACGTTTACAGGAGGAGTGGAGCGTGCAGCTGATCCCGATCCAGTTCCTCTTCCTGTCGGCGTGCCCGGTGGTGGCCATCCGCTTCGTCAGCAAGTCCGGCGGGAAGGGGTACCCGCCCCACGTTCCCGTCCAAGCCACCAGCCTCCTTCTCATGGAGGTGACGGACTACACGCTGGAGGGGCTGCAGAGCGACGCGATGCCGTCGCACCTGGCAGTGACGGTGCGGGGCACGCTGTACCCGCAGCCGGAGGGGCGGCGAAGCCTCAAGGGGCACGTCGAGATGACCGTCGGCTTCAACCTGCCCCCCGTGCTCGCGCTCGTCCCGGAGCCAATCATCCGGGGCGTCGGCGACGCCGTGCTCAGGCAGCTCGCGGAGCAGATGAAGCACGACTTTGACACCGGACTTGCGGCGGACTTCAAGAAGTACCGCAGCGAGAAGCTGACCGAGAGGACCAAACACTGATGTGATCAACTTTCTTCTGCCTTTTCTTTTCTTTCGGGTGCCGTTAGCTGCCCCGCCCGGTAACACTAGTGAATTGATGGTTAGTAGTTTATGCTAAGATTCTTTGGAGCTCGTCGCATGATCAACGGAATGCGGAAGCATCGTGTTATACATCAGTGCGATGGCATGACTGACAAGATAATAACTTAGGATCGCATTGCTGTAAATTATGTACATAATGATGTCTTTTTTTTAACAAATACATAATGATGTCTAAGTTCAGTGCGATGGCATGGTTGAGTATATCATTATTCGGTTATAAAGAGATTGCTGATCTCAGGCTAGGTTCTATGTTTGCTGTCAGGATTGCTCGACCTCATTCCTTCCGGGCTAATTGAGAAGATAACTTAAAGCCAGTTACTTGTTTTGAAGCAACCTCACTTCTCAGTTGTCACACGTTTTTTTATCTTATCATGTCATGTCATCAGCAAAGTCACGACATCAGTGAACTGTACTATGACTAGTATAATGACAGCACTGAGACTGGTAATTTAGTATCTCATTTATTCATAAACAATGTAAATAGTTACAAGAACATTCGGTATTACAGAGATTCATAATCTCAAGCTAATTTTTGTGTTTACCGTCAGACTAGACTTCCACTCCATCTTGGCTATCAATAAATCTATGTGCCACTTTTTTCATATTTTTTTAATTGAATTGTACTAGTATATACAATGCCTAGGGCATTTGTTTCAACAGCTAGATTGAATAGAATTAACATATATACAACATGTATCCCCAACATCCTAGTCTTCCAGTGACCGGTTTCTTGCCCTCAGGTCACGCTCGAGGCTTTGAGGCCTTGGAAGAGTCCTTCCACGGCGGAAAATTACGGCAAGGGCTTTCATTTGACGGCACATGTTGAAAACCTACAAACAAGGACACGTATGATCAGTCGTCAATCATACGATGGTACTAATGAAGATCATGTCATCCGTTATCTTACTGATGAAGCCTCTATTTCTGCAACTCCCTCACATCCTTGACCACCACCCTGTAGAAGGTCACAGTATTTTACAGCATCATCCTCGTCTTCAAACACCTGTAAGAAAAGAGGGTCATGATCCAGAAAAATACAAAGGAAACAGTTATATGAAAAAACTGCAGAAAGCTGCTCATCAAGATTCAAGAGAGTGGTAGTAAGTACAAACACATGCACAAACATAATACAGGTACCAACAGAAGAGCACACCATTCAAAATGCGCCTTAAGCGGCTGCAAATTAGAACCACCGTACGAGCTTCTATGTTCTTGGTTGCTTGCTCGGACATACCACTTAGAATTTCAAATGCAATATTTATCGTTATACTAGGTTGGATCATTTTTTTTAATATGTACAGATTAGACTCTTTGGGGGTGTGAGAAGGTTGCTTGATGTTGAATTGTTTATATGGGCATATCATGAAGCTTATGGTGTATGTATGTTGCCTGACAGCAAGCATAAATCACTCATATGGTCACTCGTAATTTCGTTAAGAGAAATGATAACTCATGATGCATAGTCCCTTTTCAGACCTCTCAATTATGTTGCCCTTTTGGTCCTTCAAACAGATAAACTATACTAAAGTGTATCAATAGGGAGCCTTATAGTCATGAGCAATATGCATAACCCTATCCTTCTTTAGATATATATATATATATATATATATATATATATAGTGATGTCTAATAGTTAACCCTACTCTAGATTAATTCCCACATTTACTCGTTTAAAAGTCATTCTCCCATTAACCCCAAGAATCCTATAGAAGACCACAGGAATCTAAAATTACACTCATTTTACTAACTACTCACCAGTACTCCCTCTGTAACATCTTCAACAAGCATACTGAACTTGGAGCCAGAGTACTTCGATTTAGTCCCAACTCCTGAACCCCCTCCTTTTAAGAAAAGCATTCCAAGTTCCCTTTCGACTTCACTGCAGGAAATATAAGATGATGAGACCATTTTCATAATAATCAATAAACTGCCCAATTATACATGTAACATTAGCAGAATCTCACCTGCGGTTCCTGCGGGTTTTCATTGTCCATAGTTGATTGTCCCTTCTAGCCAGTACATATACTGCCTTGGGTTGCTCTCTCCATGGGTTTGTCTCCAGCACTGAAACATCATGGGAACATGGTAAATTTAATAAACTTTCAAACTTCCGCGTTCGAAAGGACATCTACAGTTAGATCATCACAAGAATGACTTAGAATCATAATAACATGGTCATTTCTAATGCCTTTTTAACCTTATGGTATTATTTGTGAGCATACGTGCATCATAATCTTTCAGTTGTTAAGCCATGTATCCACTGACTCTAGTTTGCGGGCTATAGAAAGCAGCATAAGCACAGCCATAGCAGGCAAGTCGATTCAGCGCTTGACGCAAAGACATTACAAAATTGCACCCATCCAAGACAAAACATGAGGAAACAGGCGTGACTGCAACAGTTGATAATAGGGTAGGTCGTACTCGTATTCCCACTCCCACCTCAAACTGCACATCTCCCGAAACACGATAGGCGTGAGCGTACAAGCGTCACACAAGAGTTGCTTCAGTGGCCATCACTTCATAGGTACACGCAATTTTCCCGTGCACACAAGGATCACATCGTTGGGCAATTTGGAATCTAGACTAGGCATTCCATCAAACACTACGCGCGCTCGCGCGGGACTAGATCTCTAATCACCATTCACCAACCATTTCAAGCTGCTAAAGCTGGAACCTAAGCAAATCAAGCCAACATGGACACGATCCACTGATCCAGGAGCATGACCAAGGTTCGAAGCACTTCTTACCGTCGTAGGCGAGGGAGTCGAGCGACTCCATGAGGTAGCGCCGCATGCCGTAGGCGCGGGAGGAGACTTGGCGCAGCAGCTCGCCGGAGGTCCCGGGGATGCCGCCGTCCATGCCCATGGCCCTCTCCACCTCCTCCTGCTCCTCGTCCTCGCCCTCCGGGGACGGCGGAGGTGGAGGCCTGGACGAGGCCGCCGCCACGACCGCGCGGCGGTGTGCGGCGGCGAGGCGGGGCCGGGGCGCGGGGAAGGAGAGGAGATTGCTTCCCAGGGTTGTGGCGGCTGGCAGCGGCGCTGGTGGTGACGGCGGGAGGGACGGCAAGGTAGCTGCCATTTTTACGGTCTACCGGAGCGAGAGAGGTTGGAGTGAAACAAGAGTGGAACGTGGAGACGGCACGGCAGCTCCGGTCGCCTCGTGTTGTGGAGATTTTTCTACCGCGGTGGCTGTGTTCGGCACGTTGCCGGGCTTGGTTAGGTCGGGCTGGCGACGTGCCACGAGCCCACGACTCGCGACCTTCTAAATTTTCAGATCCAAATTCGAAAAGAAAAGAGCAATGAGAAACAAAAAGGACAAAAATAGAATGAATATTGTCATTAGTGTCACAGGAAAACAAAAAAAATGACACTATTCATGCTATATTTGTTTTATTTTGCTTTTTCTCAATACTCCTTTCAGATTTGGACCTGAAAATTTTAGAGATTGTACACACACATCTTGTGAAGACTTACAACTTTTCTTAGAATTTTTTGAAACGTTTAAAACTGTCGTTTTTAATGGTAGCACAAGGAGCACATGAAGGGGTGGTAGCATTAGAAATTCTCTCAATGTACATTGTATTGTGTGGTTGTGTTTAGACTTTAGACTCGAAGTGGTTGTTTTGATAGGACTCTCTATGTTTCTAAATATAAGGTGTTTTAACTGTTTCTTGGTTTATATGTATCTAGATATTTTTATTAGTGTGTATGTTCACCAATTTCAGTCCATATCTATAACACATATGAGATAGCTAAAACATCTTATATTTTGAAACGGGGGTAGTAGTTGGAACAGGGTTTACTAATATGGGTTTTAGTAGCAATCTTAGGGAAAATAGTTTTAGGTTGTTGTTTTGTTATAACTGAATTACATAATGCCTTGTTTGGACTCCAAGTTGATTCATATATGGAGACCACTTTTGAGCGGGGCACGCGGCAGAGCTGGCGAAGCTGATGATTCGTAGTACCCCAAACTTCACTAACATCTTGGTCGACACTGCCACAACAGCCGTGCCACCACGGTCGCTATGGTTGTTGCCTCATTCAAGTCTCCTCCGGAGATTCGTGGCCGCAAGTCGCACCGCGTCACTCTTGTAGGCATTGGCGTAGCACGCAATGGTGGAGCTTAGGTAAGGCTAGAGGGGGGCCCATGCCCCCCCCCCCCCAAGTTTAGGTATGAGAGCGGCGGCGCCGCCACCAGGCCTCCTCCTCCTCCGCTGCCGCTAACGGAGACGCCAACCCCAACCCCAACGCTGCCGCAAACCTTGAGATCGAGATACCGCTAGAAGATCTCGCGGGAGGTGCCCACGAGGACGGAGGGGACGAGATCCTGTCCATCTCCGATGGTGATGAACTCCTTTAATCTGGCGGACAAGATCAGGAGCCAGTAATTAAGTAAGTTGATCTGATAATTGTGCTTTTTGTGTCTGACATTTGCTTCTACTGATTATGTTTCTTAGTAGGACATTGTTTCCTTGATAAGTAGATGTAGCACATGTGTTTGACATTCACTAGACTAGCTTTAGCAAGTGTTTGTTGAAGTTTTTCAAATCTCTGATACTAGTCTATGTTATTATCTCCATAGCTGATGTAATATATGTGTGGTATCATATTTATATTATACTATAAAAATACCTCACGCGTTGCAGCGGGAATTTCATTAAGAACTTCGTGTAAATGAAAATGTATAAAACATTTGAAACATGAAGTAGTTTACAAAAATATGCAAGAATCCAACAATAGTCGAGAGGTTATATTTAATTGACGTGAAATTATTGTTTATTTGACAAAAAAAATGGTGACGTGGACGTATAGCTAAAAAGTAGATGACGTGGATATATTGCATACACCATAAACTATAATTATTAAATATTAGTGGGATGACATGGACAATTGATTGGTTAAAAGAGCAAGTGATGTGGATAGCTTGTATGTGGAGATAGAAAATATTAATCATACTTAGTGGGGTTTTGCTTAGATTATAAACCCATTTCACCTTGAAATGCCTTATGTGTTACGGTATCATATCATGATACCACTAACTCCATTGTATTCATTAATTGTTGTGTCACATCAGATTTTTGCCAACATGGAATACATGATAATACTAATTATGATACTCCTACTATGGCTAGCCTTATTTGATTTTCCCAATACACAAACTACAGATGTATGGGAAACTGATTTGCTTGAACATGGATTTGTTGGACCATCCAAACAGTATTGTCCTTAAACTCGGAGCGAAACCAGTTTTCCGAAAAAACCTTACCAAACAAGACTGAAAAGGTTGAAATGTTTTACAACGGTATTGTGTTGTTCATTTGTGTTAATTTCACAGGTTTTAAGAGTCGCGTCATTTGTCCACTGTAAGAGATGGAAAGTTAAGATTGTTAGCAGCGTTGTTTAACAGGGTACCAATCGTCACAAAAAAGGTTCTTGAACCATTTGCTAGGAATCGTGGGCAGAAAACAAAAAAAATCCTAACAACAATAACCAAAAACCTAGCCAGGATCTATAACTATGCAGATATAGAGTAACGGTGGAAATCGATATACGTACCCTCGTAGACCGATAGCGGGGATTACGCTCCCGCAACAAGCATTGTCGATGAAGATGGACTCCTCCAAGCGCCCCAAGTGTGGCGCCTCGCCGAGCTCACACACGTATGGTGAAGATGACGACCTCCGGGCTCCGATCCAGCCGAACAGCGGAAGTAGAAGACTTGGACCGGAGAGAACCAGCAGCACGGCGGTGTGCGTATGGTGGAGAAACACTCAACCCGTGCGTAGCCCCAATTGCGGAGCCACGTCTAAACCGGGAGAGAGAGAGAGAATTGTCTATTTTCAAAGGCATGGGGGCAAAGGGGATGGGAGGGGTGCAACCCTTGGTGGCTAAGCCATGTGGGATTATTCCCACATGGTGCGCCGCACCAAGGGCTGCCGCCGGCCCTAGTGGGCCCTATTCGGCCCACCCAGGGGAGCCCCTCCCCAATTCGCACCATGGGGGGAAGTCCCCCCCCTCCCCAATGGGCCTTTTCCCTATGGTCTAGGCCCATTTAGGTGTGCAGCCCTTTGAAAATTCCAAAAATAAATAAATAAAAATGTATTTAACTATTAATTACACTAATTAATATTAAACACACATTATCTAATTTATTCTGACTCCAAAAAACATTTCTTCGGCCCCCGAACTCCGTCGGATATCACCCGGAACACTTCCGGTGTTCTTCTCTCTATTTTCTTCTCTACGTCCAATCTGAATAAACGTCACCTACCCTTAAGTGTGTCACCCTAGCAGTTCGGGAACACTCCAGACATGATCGAGAACCCTTCTCCGATCAATGACTATCAGGGAGACCTGGATGGCTATGATAGCCCATGTGCGTTCTCGAATTACTTTCTTGTTCGAACCTTAGACGTCAAGTCTCAGGCCTTTTGCCAGGCGATACTTAGTTTGTCCGAGACTCGTTCTCTGGTATCTCCATACCGAGCTTGATCTCGTTACTTGACAATACTATCTTTACTCGTCCATGATATTACATCCCCGTGACCTAGTCACATGCTTGCAAGCTCATTGATGCAATCTCATCGAGTGGACCCAGAGTATCTATCCTGCTATGTGGATTGACAAATTCCGCTCTTGATCATACGCCTCAACATATTTCCTTCGGATACCCAAAAGGGACATCGTTATAGTCACCCTATATAAGGAGTGACGTTTGATACAATCAAAGTACATTCCAGAAATAGCAATTAGTATGATCTCATGGTCGAAGGCGTAAGTACTACGTCCTACAAATATTGGGTGTGTCCATCACATCATTCTCCTAATGATTGACTCCATTGTCAATTGACATAAATGTCACATGATCGGGAAACCTCGATCATCGATTGCACAACAGACTAGTTAAATAGAGGCTATTAGGGACCTGGTTGTTTACGTATCACACGTGTATCAATGTTTCCGATTAATACAGTTATAGCATGACACAAAACATATTATGAAAAATTGAGATATGACAAATAAAATATCTTTATTAATCGCCTTTAGGGCATATCTCCAACACCATTCACCAAAGAAGACCAAGAGAATACAAGTACAAAACAATAAAACTATTAACCAAAACAAACGCGGTACAACCAACATTGTTGTTACAGGATAAAATCGGGCATGATGCAACAATCTGCTTTAGGCATGGAGAAGCACCTTTGTGAATCTAGGGAAGCAGCGAGAAAATAAACTAGTAATGCAGCATACAAGCTTAATACAAATGGAAAGATGCTCCGACAAAGAACATAGTATTATATTTCTTACAACTGATTGAAATAATCTTCTATAATTAGTATGAATGGTAGCGGTGATACCACACTCCACATTTACGTCTTTAGTTTAATTCCATTTTTTACTTTCAGTTTATTCTACTTTACTTTGTTCTACTTGTGTTTTCATTTAATATTTACTTTAAACTAGTCATTAGGAAGTATCAAAAAAATGAAGTTCTGGTAGAGGATGGAGAGCGAGAGGAGAGGCGAGAGCTCACGTGCGACCCCGCCGCCGACGGCCGCTCCGGCCCCGGCGCCCACCCACCCGTCGCCTGCCGTTCCGGGGGCGACGGCCACCCACTCTCACCTTGCGGGGCTTTTTGCGACGAGTCCGATGGCGGCTGGAGGTGTGGGGAATACGACGGCGCGGCCTACCTCGAGCCCGGGGTCGTCTTCCTCGGCTCGACCGGTGGTGTCGGGGTTGGGACTATCCTCTGACTCCCTTTCCTCGTCGCCGACGGCCGGGGGTTCGGGCAACAACTCGGAGGCGTGCTCCAGCCGGAGGGAGCAGAGGGCGGCGGCTCCGGCAGATCTGGCGGTGGAGGGTCGGCGGGTGCAGGACCGTCTGGTCTGGCTGCAACCGAAGCCGTCCAGGAAGACGCTCTGGAGGCGCAGGAAGCAGATCCAGCGTCAACAGGAGGCTAGGTCGTCGCCGGCGAGGCCTGTGTCGGCGAGCATGGCGGGGAAGTGCTTGCAAAAAGGGCACTTTAAGTGCGACTGCACGAACAAACAGGTTTGCATCCGCTGTACTGAGGAAGGCCACGGCTCGGGCGGCTGCAAGCGTCCGCGTAGCCCGGAGTCGGCGGAGGAGCTGCGGAATCTGGTCTTAGAGGCGGTGGTGCGAAGAATGCAAGCGGCGGCCGGAAGGACTGGGATGGCACAGTCTGGTGGTCGGGGTCAGGGTGCGCTTGCTGCTCGGCAGCCTGGTGCACCGGGCCAGCGAACGCCTACTGTACATCCAAGTCCTGTCGGCATGGCGTGGGTGCCGCGCGATTCGGGGCGACAGGCGGCGCAGGCGAGCGGTCCGGTGGTGGCAGAAGGTTGTGGTACCATGGTGGCGGCTCCCCCCGGTGCTGAGCTTCCTCCCATGTGCGTCATTCGGTGCACTGCAAGAATAAATGACATGGATCATCGTTTGCGGTTCGCCATGGTGGCGTACGTGGGCGGATCGAGACCTGTGGTGACTAAGGAGGAAGCCGAAGAAGCCATCATCGCGCAAGTCAGTCTACCAAGGGGCTTGTTCTCGGTTCACGGTTTCCTGCCTGAAGATTTCCTGGTTGTGTTCAGCTCTGATGAGCAGCGTCGCGGCGAGGCCGTTTGTGGAGCATGCTGGGTTCAAGCTGTACTTCCGTCGTTGGACAAGGCAGGCGCAAGCGGTGCAGGTGAAGATGAGGTCGAAGGTTTCGCTTGCCATTGAAGGAATTTCGCCGCATGCTTGGGAAGTGGATACAGTTCAGAGCCTTTTGGGCACGTCGGCGTCCATCGATGCTGTGGCTCCGGAGACGGCAAGCAGTGAGGAGCTTGGGGTTTTTCGGACGGCCGTGTGGGCTGTGGATCCGGAGGAGATTCCGCCATTGAGCATGATGTGGGTGCCGGAACCGCCGGCGGGCATTCCTTTCCCGCCGCCGGCTGATCGTAACAAGGAGCTTGGCCTTCTGAAGTACCGTGTGCTCATCCACGTTGAGCGGGTCGAGGAATTCTGCTTCCTGGAGGACCCCGGATTCGGGCCGCTTGGATCTCCGGGCAGCGATGGTGATGGCTTGCCGGAGGAGGATGGCTTTGGTCATGGTGGAGAAGGGTTCTGGACATCTAGTTCCAGGACTTGGAGATCGGGGGTGCCGGCCTGCCGTGGCCCTTTCGCATCAAGCGATGTTGGCGGCCCTGGCGGCGGAGACGGCCGCCGCCGCCGCGGGGGGCCAGCCAAGTCTAGGGCACAGGATGCAGGAGAGCCGTCAGATTGGCGATTGCCTAGTTTGGACGGCCAGATTGCGGTGAGGGAGTCTGTCCGCGGTCCATGTGGTCAACAAGATAAAGTGGTAGACAACAATCCTTCCTGTCAGGTGCACCCTGCGGCTATACATGCCGACAAATCGCCTTTGGAAGGGGTCCAGGATCCCAAGGCTGTCTTGGAGGGGACACCGGTGGTTCTTGTTACAACGGTCCCTGATTGCATCCCAGCCACTGCGAACTCTACAGGTGGCAACCTCGGCCTGGCGCCTACGGATGCAGACAAGGGTGGGGTGACGACAACGGCTGCGCCCGCTGACCCAATTCATGCGTGTGAGGATGTGGCCGATTCTGGGCCAAGGAAAAGCGCACCGTTGGTTTTGGTCGATACAGAGGAGGTTGCTGATTCGCTGGACGGTGCACTCACCTTGCCACCGTGTCCTGATCAGGCTGGCGGCCTATCTGTGGCCTCGTTGACGGGGTCGCGCGGATCTGGTCACAGGGACCCATCTGTGGCGGCACGGGAGGTGTCTCCACGCCCTAGATATTTTCAAATTTCTTTGTCAGGGGCGGATGGCGCGCTTTCTTCTGTTCTTGGGCTTGCTCCGTCTGCTATTGATGGATTGGGCCTTGACTCTGTGGAGGCCCAAGAAGGAGTGAGCACTTGTGGCTCTTCGTTGCAGCCTTTGGTGTCCTTCCACGGGCCCAATGAGCATATGCAAGGCGTAATTACGGATAAGGAGAGGAGAACTGAACTTCGTCTCGAGGCGGAGGCGGCGATGGTGAAGATGCGGCGATTCTACGCCGGCATCTTGAAGAAATTAGCCCCACCCCTGCTTAGAGAGATTGAATCAAGCATTGCGTAGCCGGTCTTGGAGCTGGTAACGCCTCGGCGCACCATGAGGGCCTCAGGGGCAGCGCCACCGGCAGCATCGGTGTGTAGCAGAGCAAAGAAGAACTCTGTGGCGGAGTCAGCGCTTCTGAAGGCGCTTGGGATCTCGCAGCCAAGCCTTGATGTGGACGACTCGGCGATGCAGGAACTACGGGGCATGTTCGATTCTCCGGTGCAGGAGCCGCATCTCCAGGCTATGGCTGCTATTTTCGGTAAATCTATTCCTGCTAATCGTGAGGGGCTTGATAGGAGCCTAGGTGGTATCGCGGCCCAGTGATCTGCTAGACGTCGTGCGTTGGAGTTCCAATTGTTTCTTTATGGATTACAATCCGGAAGTGCTCAGCCTGAATGTCAGGGGACTGAATGACCCTGTCAGAAGGGATACAGTGAGGGAGTTTGTGACTATGGTGAAGGTGAATTTAGTTTGTCTGCAGGAGACAAAGATGGAGGTTATTGATAGATTCGTGGTGCTGCAATGCCTTGGGCCTGCTTTCGATGGCTTTGCATTTTTGCTAGCGCAAGGGACCCGTGGTGGGATTTTGAATTCTTGGGATTCGTCGGTGTTAAATATGTCTCGCATTTCGTTTGATTCCTTCTCCCAGAATGCGGAGGTTCACACTTTGAACAATGACAGTTGGTGGATTACGGTGGTGTATGGGCCACAGCAAACTGAGGAGAAGATTCAGTTTCTGCAGGAGCTGACCGAAAGAAGAGCTCTGTGTAGGGGTCCGTGGATGATCATTGGTGATTTCAACATGATTCTGAATGCTTCGGAGAAGAACAATCTGAATTTGGACCGCAACATGATGCGAAGGTTCAGAGATTTTGTCAATGTGCAGGAACTCAAGGATTTGTACATGCATGGCAGGAATTTCACTTGGAGTAATGGTAGAGAAAACCCCACTCTCACTCGCATTGACAGGGTTTTGGTGTCGATTGACTGGGATCTTGCACACCCGGACTCTTTACTACAAGCCTTGGCATCGTCTGTCTCTGACCATGCAGCATTGCACTTGGCCCTGAATGCAGGGTTCAGACCAAAGCAGACGTTCAAGTTTGAGATGTTTTGGACGAAACTCCCTGGTTTTTTGGATACAGTGAGGGAGGCTTGGGTTTGTGATCCACAGATTTCGGACCGTTCAAAAGAATGGATCATTTATTTAGAGTCACAGCCAGGGCTTTGCAAGCTTGGGGACATCGCGAGGTGGGGAACGTAAAGCTGCAGATCGCCATTGCCAATATCATCATTTTAAGATTTGATGCTACAGAGGAGCACCGTTAGTTGACTGCTGATGAAAGATGGCTAAGAAACACGGTGAAAATGTCAATGCTGGGTCTGGCCTCCTTGGAACGCACAATTGCACGGCAACGTTCTAGATTGAGATGGTTAAAAGAGGGAGATGCAAACACAAAGCTTTTCCATGCTGTGGCAAATGGTAGACATGCTAGAAACTTCATCCCGACAGTTCAGTTTGGTAATCAGCTTGTCACGGAACAGAGTGACAAGCAGGAGGTTTTTTTCCAAGCGTATTCGGCGCTTTTGGGTGGCATCCAGAACAGAGAGCATACTCTTGATCTGCAACCTCTGGGCATCCAGCATTTGGATTTGCAGGAGCTAGAAGCTCTCTTTTTTTTTTTGAACCTAAGACTGCAGGGCAAAAGCCCCACAGCAATTTATTCCCATTGATCAAAAGTAACTGTACAAGCAAGAAAATACAAAACGGCAAGAAAATACTTACAAGCTACGGTAGCCTATCTATCCAAACCTTTAACTCCTCTCGGTATTTACCCTTAATTATATAAGCAAGGAGAGACAGATCATGTACAAAAGGAGCTCTCCAACTCGCAAAGGAAGGCTTCTGTAATTGGAAAATGCGCCCATTCCTCTGCATCCATATGTGCCAGCAAGCCGTAGCCACCACCTCTATGAAAAAGGGTTTAGCAAAACCCCTTCTGGCCAAAGTAATGGCCTGAAACATATCCACATTGCCGTCCCAGTCAATCTGGAGGTAATTCCAAACCCTCTGACTGAATTGGCAGGTAAAGAACAGGTGCATCCTGTCCTCAAAAGCCCTAGCGCAGCAAAGCACACAATCTTGGTTCTCAGTTACCTTCCAGTGCCTTCTGATCATCATGTCCTTCGTGTTCAGTCGATCATTGAGTAGTAACCAAGCAAACATCTTAGTTTTCATTACACAAGCTGATTTCCAAATCCACTTGAAAACAGCAGGCGTAACCACATGTGCATGGGCTAAATCATAGTATTTCTTAGCTTTGTAAACCTCACCCCAGTTATAAATTCAAACATCTGTCTCCCCACTTAGTGGGTTGTTTAAAATCGCCTGTTCCAGAACTGCAAGCTCACTTGCAGCATGTTCAGAGAGGGGGAGATGGAACAGAGATATGAGATCCGCTGCCTGGAAAACTTGCTGTATCGATATTTTGCTGTCCAGTGCATAGGAGCAAAGCCGAGGGAAACGATTTGCAAGAGGTTCTGTGCCTCCCATGAAAGACCATTTATCTTGCCAGAACATGATGGAGTCGCCCTGTCCCGGACGTGCAACAGTAACACCTCTGAATTTGTCCATCAGCTTCATTATATCACGCCACCAGAAAGAACCACACAACTTGGCATTATGGGGAACTTCAGAGGTGAAGTATGTAGTCCAAATAAGCTGCACCCAAGGCACATTTTCTTTGTTATAAAATTTGGCCAAGTGTTTCATCAAAAGGGCATCATTCTGTATTTGGAAGTTGATAATTCCCAGGCCCCCATTCTTTTTAGGCTTGCATACCATATCCCAGGCTGCCAGGGACTGTTTAGGACCATCCTTGTCTCTCCAAAGGCATTGCCTTAGAATTCTATCGAGTTGCTTGATCACACCCGCAGACAACTTAAGAGAGAGCAGAAAATGGAGGGGCATAGAGCATAGTGCTGACGTAACCAGCTGCAGTCTAGCTCCTTGAGTGAGGAAAACCGAAGTAGCAGATAGTCTCCTGTCCAGGCACTCAACTAGGGGTAGCATATCCTGGATAGTTGGCCGTGAAGTGCCAAGAGGAAGACCCAGATAGGTAAAAGGCATTGTGGCCACTTGGCAACCTAGTTCATCTGCCAAAACTCTGGCAAGATCATCAGTAATATTCAAGGGGACAATGGAGGACTTGCTATAGTTTACTCTTAGTCCCGTGGACATTGCAAATTTCCCCAATAACTCTTTTAGTGCCACCACCTGGTCCAGCGATGCCTGCATCACCATGATCGTGTCATCCGCGTATTGTATCACCGGGAAGTCAGGATCATATGTTTGTAACGGAAGCTTTAGAACACCCAGTCTCAAATAATCATTCACCACCGACTGGAACAAATCAGAGCCCTGGACAAAGAGAAGGGGGGATAGAGGGTCTCCCTGACGAACCCCTCTCTTGCATCTGAACTGATTCCCAGGGACACCATTGAGCATCACCGAGGATGTGCCAGTGGACATCACCGAGCTGACCAGATCAATCCATTTCTTGTCGTACCCCTTGTGCTTCATAATCTCAAAAATAGCTGCGTGCTCAATTGTATCAAAAGCTTTGGCGAAATCCAATTTAACTATGATGATTGGCTTCTTGGAGCTCTGACATTGGTGTATATATTCAAAGGCCCAGGCAACACAGTCCTGAATGGATCTGCTTTTTAGAAAACCATATTGATTTTTGTGAATACACCTCAAGATGTGTCCCTGTAACCTGTTTGCCAACAATTTAGTGAGAAACTTGAGGCAAACATTTGTCAAGGATATTGGCCGGAAATCGTTAACTCCTTCAGGTGATTGGACCTTTGGGACTAGTGTTATATATGAACCATTTATACTTTCTAGTTCAGTCTTCCCTTCATGAAACTCTCTGGCTAATCTGTAAAAGTCACCTTTTAAGAAGGACCAGCACTTCTTCAAAAACAGCCCATTGAACCCATCAGGTCCTGGGCTTTTATTGGCAGGCATATACTTTATTATATCATCCATTTCCTTCTCTTCAAAAGGCCTTGACAGATCCTCCAAACCATCAACTCGAACAATCAGCTGCTCCAAGTCAAACTGCATTTGTATAGGCTCAGAAGTGCCCAATCTGTCTTTATAGGAGGCCCATAATAACCCAGCCATCTCCTCATGATTGCAGACTTCTCTACCTGTCTCATCTTTTAACATAGCAATGCAGTTTCTTCGGTAACGAGTGGTCGCCATGGAGTGAAAAAATTTGGTGTTATCTTCCCCCATTTTGATCCAGCGAATAGTACATCTTTTCCTCCAATATTTGCACTCCATTTTTAGCAGCTCTTCAAGATGCAACTTAACCAATTTCCTGAAATTCAACTCTGTTCTGTACAGAGGCCTCTTCTCCTCGAGCTCATCTAACAAGCCAATGACCTGATTACTCTTCTGGATTAGGATTTTTAGCTTCGAGATGCTCATCTTCCACTTCTTTAGCTCATACCTAACAGTCTTGAATTTATCAGTTATAATAGTAGCAATGTTTCTTTTGTTGGAAGGCTTTTCCCAGGCTGATTTAGCACATTCCATAAACCCTGGGAGGTCCACCCAGAAGCTTTCAAAACGAAACAGGGAAGATTTGGGGATCACAGTATCAATATTCACCCGAGGAGGAGGTTAGGCAGGTTATTTTTTATCTGCCTCCGGATAGAGCACCGGGACCGGATGGTTTCATTGGTGCCTTCTATCAAAAGGCGTGGAGTATAATTAAATCTGACGTGATGGCGGCACTGCTAAAGCTTGATGTGGGTGATGGCATAGGGTTTGGGAAGCTCAATAAGTCCCTGATCACTCTCATTCTGAAACAACAGGATGCTAAAGAGGTTGGAGATTATAGACCTATTAGCCTGGTGCACAGCTTTGCGAAACTGTTCTCAAAACTGTTGGCAACATGGTTACGAAGCAGAATGGGAGATTTAGTAAGGACTAACCAGTCGGCTTTCATTTTGGGAAGAAGCTTACATGACAAGTTTGCCCTGGTGAGGCAAGTAGCTAGGACAATAAACTCTAAGAAGCAAAAACGGTGTTTCTGAAGCTGGATATTTCTAGAGCTTTTGATTCGCTCTCATGGTCATTTTTGTTTGAAGTTATGAGGGTCATGGGCTTTGGTGCTATCTGGTTGAAATGGATTGCTCTCCTGTTGTCCACGGCCAGTGCCAAAATTTTAGTTAATGGTGTGCCAGGCAAAAGCATCAAATATGTCAGGGGCTTGCGACAAGGTGACTCTACATCGCCCCAACTTTTTGTTCTGGTTATGGAGGTGTTAACACTCATGGTGATTAAAGCAGAGGAATGTGGTTTGTTGTCCTTGATGACGGGGTGCAGAGGGCTGCAACGAATTTCGGTTTATGCAGATGATGTCGCCTTGTTCATCAAGCCTCTGTTGTTGGATATGGCGGTGATCAAAAAAATCCTTAGTTTGTTTGGTACTGCTTCGGGACTGAATGTAAACTACAATAAGTCCTCGGCTACGATTATCAGAGGTGATGCCCAGGACAGCATGACGGTCAAGCACGTTATGGGCTGTGAGCTGGGGAAGTTTCCTTGTAAATACCTGGGGCTCCAGTTATCTACGAGAAGGCTTACTAAGGTGGAGTGGCAACCAGTGCTGGATCAGGTTCTGAATATGTTGCCTGCTTGGCAGAAAGGGCTTTTGCAGCGCTCTGGAAGACTTATCCTCATAAAGTATGTGGTAATGGACAGGCCTATTCGTCATCTTCTTATTGCAGATGCGCCAGTCTGGCTTTTGGAGGAAATTAATGCTTGGCTTCGTGCTTTCTTTTGGGCTTGGCAAGTGTGTAGGCCAATAGCTTATGGAGGTTTAGGGATTAAAGACCTGAGACTACAGGGGTTATCCTTGAGAGTGAGATGGGAGTGGTTTCGTAGAACAGACCCAAGCAAACCTTGGCAAGGGCTGCCAATGATACATGATAATGAAGCCTTTCAGGTTTTTAGTCGGTTTGTGCAAATTCAGGTTGGAGATGGAGCTGCTACGCTTTTTTGGCGGGACAAATGGTTGAATGGGAGGTCGGTTATGGATTTGGCACCACTGGTTTTAGCTGCAGTCAGCGACAATTGTGCAAACAAGAGGACAGTGCAGGAGGCGCTGGAGGATCATAGATGGATCAGGGATGTCCGAGGGTTTTTGCCGGATGAAGGGATAGTGCAATGTGTCATGCTGTTCTGTTGCCTATGCAATTTCGACAGAGATATTACCATCCCTGATAAGTTCATATGGACCTGCTCTGCTTCTGGTCAGTACTCTGCCAAGGAAACTTACCGACATAGTAAGCCACATTATGGTGGGATGTGTATACTCGAGACAAGTCTGGTTTGAGTTCTTCCAAAGGATGCAGCTGACTGTCAGTCTACCGCAATTGACAGATACACTCCAAATCTGGTGGTTCAGAGAACGGAGACGCTACTCCAAGAAGGATCGTAGAGGTTTTGACACTTTGGTTATCTTAACCTGCTGGCGTTTGTGGAAAAGCGGAATGCAAGAGCATTTGGGAATGTCAGAGGGCAGTTCTCGGTGATAGGGCTGGCTGATCAAATCATAGCGGAATGGGATTTATGGAGAAAAGCTAGCTTAGGAGGGAGTAACAACTTTGCGAGAGTAGTGCATTAGTTTTCTAGTGTGGTGTTGTGTGGTGTTTGGGAGTTGACAGACGTTGGTGTTAACGTTATCTGTCAAAATCTGTAACTGTTCTTTCTACCCTTCTATATAAATAAGGTACGCAATTTGCGTACTCGCAAAAAAAAACCAGTCATTAATTTATTATTTCCATTTAGCAACTTATATACTTCCTCCGTTTCTAAATATAAGATGTTTGAGCCTTTGTCTAATTCACATGTCTACAAATGTATTTAGACACATTTTAGTGGCTAATTTTTTTTAATAATACATTTTTTAATTAAATTCAAAAAATATTACGAAAAATGGCGAAATTCCAAAAATAATACACCTTCGGCCAGGGCTGGGCCGATAAGTGCCTGTCGGCCAGGGCTGGGCCGATAAGTGCCTGTCGGCTCTGGCTTAGCCGATTTCTTTGCATGGCGGGCCAGGCCTGCGGCCGACAGGCCTTTCTGCGTCACGTGGCCACTAATCGGCCAGGTCTCCGCCGACGAGCCTCTAATCGGCCCAAGCCTGGCCGACAGGGCGCAGAATAAGGATCGGGCGAGGCTTCTTCTTCCTCGCGTGCTCTCTCTTCCTTTCTTCCTCTTTTCTTCTTCCAGCAGCTCCTGCGCGCCGATCTGTCCATCCAGCCAGCAAATCTTCCTGCATGTAGTGTTAGAGAGTTAAGACAGCTTAGATATACATATGGGTTAGGTTTTGTGCAATTTCGTGTTGTTTGGTTAGAGCAATTGTGTAGTTTAGGTGGAGGTTAGTGTAGGGTGGTGGTGGTGCAGCGTGGTGGTGGTGGTGCAGCGTGGTGGTGCAGCGTGCTGGTGACGGTGGTTGTCCATTGAATCGGCACGCTTCAAGGGTATGCATTTTTTTTGGCTACTTAGGATTTACTGTTAATTATGTACGCATTAGTGTTAAGGTGGTAGTGTGATATTGATATTGCTAGGTATTTATTGCGCTACTAATATTAAGTACATAGATGTTGCCGGTTATAACAGTAAATTGGTGTCACATTAGTGTGCAACATTCAATTAGTGTGGATCAATGTTTTTAAATTAGAGTATGTTCTTATCTGTCATAAGTGTGGATCAGTGTTTTAAATTTAGAGTTTGATTTCATCTGTAATTAGTCTGTAATTTAGTCTTTTAATTTAGCTACGCGAAGATATGGAACAAGTATACTTGATCAGTGCGGATGTGGATCAAAACCATCGCGCAAGGATATTACAGGAGCGTAGCCTCGAGCCTCTAATAACTCGAGGACCGAGGGAATATTGGCAGATACACCCTGCTTGGGAGGAGAGGTACATGCCTAATTGATTTTTGCGTGTCATATATTATCTGCATTAATTTTCTTGTTCGCTACGTATATATGATTATGAATTTATATTTGTTTGCTGAACATGCAGGTTGAAGTGGGCTAGACTTTTACCTTTCGCGCGTCTAGTAGAGGCCACTGATGAGTCTTCATGCATGGTGATAGACAACTGTCTTCTCACATGCTTAGTGGACAGATGGAGGCCCGAGACCCACACGTTTCACTTTCGATGGGGTGAGATGGCTCCTACTCTCGAGGATGTATCTTTCTTGCTTGGGCTGCCGTTGGCGGGTCAGCCCATAGGGCCGTTGTAGGCCCCAGAAAATTGGGAGCACGAGATGTCACTTCGCTTTCAGGGTATAAACCCAATGCTGGAGTGTTTATGTCAGAGAATCACGGACCTAATCTTGGATGGTTACTGGATTTTCAGGTACGCACTGTTTTATTTACATGCATCAATTTATATACATAATGCAATGTTTCCCATGCATCGTTTTATTTCACTGACAGAATTTATTTTGAAATGTACAGATACATAAGTTTCCTGCTGGCATTCCGCTGAATGCTACACAAATCACTAGGAGCTTTGAAGCATATATCTTGTGGCTTATGGGGAAGGTGATGTTCACGGAGAACCATGTCACCACTATTAGCAAGAGGTACATCCCTATTGCTTTCGAGATCGTGAGTGCTACTGCGCCAGAACACATTACACAGAGGAGTTGGGGATCAGCTGTATTAGCGGCTACTTACCGAGCTATGTGCAACGGGTGCCATCTACTGTCGGATACAGCATCTATACTTGGATGTCCCTTGTTGTTGCTGCTTTGGTCATGGGAGAGGTTCCCAATTGGACGACCAGACGTGCGTGCACACGAGGCTTTCCCAGTGGATGCGTTTTTTTATGCTGATCACATAGACATGCCTGGGTGCAGCGCTTCGAGCAGAGGCTGCGAGGTATCTACCAGGCTATCACGTGCACACGTGCGTCTGACGTCGATCACCGCCAAGCAGCACAACGCCCACCACGTCATCCCCCGCAACGGCCACAGCCACAGCCGCAGGTGACGCCTCAGGATCGACATCAACCACGACCTCGTATGATGTCGCACAGAGCACCCTCTCCTGACCAGGCTGGAGGCTCGACGTCGCAGCCGTCGCCCAGAGCACCCTCTCCTGACCAGGCTGGAGGCTCGCATTGGGAGCAGCAGTTTAGTCCCACGACAGGCTATCAGCTTCGACCACCTCCGCAGCCACATGGTAAGTACCTTGCAAATTTGTATTCACCACGCTAAATGCTACGTACTTCTTTCTTAATGTTGTATTGCATTCAGGAAATCGTCCGTCTACGTCCGCTCAGCAGTCGTCTGGATCCGCATGGGAGAGTGAGCACGACAGTGGGACCATACCTGAAGTACGCACACAACTGGACAATTGGATGGGTATGTACAATACTCCTCCACCCTACCCCACACAGGAGACGCAGGATGATGATGATGCTGGATCACTGATTCCTGGACGTGCGGTTGTGCCACCCAACAGGCTGAGTTGGATTCCGCCAGATCCAAACCTTGCCAGACCTCCGCGCATGCGCAGACGTCGTCCATGAGACTTCCGGTATATGTGGTCGACGCCGTGGTCAGTGATATCTTTGGGTCATATTCGTATTTCGATTTGTATGTGAGACATATATGTATTTCGATTTGTATGTGAGACATATATGTACGAGACATATCCTTCAGTAGTTCTACGAGACATATTATTATGTGAGACAACTCTCCGTTACAACTTCAGTAGTTCTACGTACATATATGTCTCACATATAACTCAACAATAACTAATTCTAATCACGTGGAGGTAACTGAGTACGAAAGTAATTCTAATCAACGACTTCACTTCCCTCTGCCACGTGTTCGTGATGGAGCCATGAAGTCATCATCACTATTTTCATCGGCGACAGCCTTCGATGCGCCAACACTCTTAAACTTACGTCTACAATTCCCTCGTTTAGGATGCATGAAATCATCATCACTGTCAGCTTTGGCCTTTGATATAGCCTTCTTCACGTCATCAGCGTACAATGCATTCTGTGGACGACCATCAGGACAAGCGCCAAAAAGAGCTTCCATCCAACCAAAATGAGGGATCTCTTTGTTCAGAAACAGTGCGTCTGCGGGCCAGCGCTGCACAAGAACAATAGCAGAGGAAAATATTTCAGACAAATAACATTATATTCTAACAAATAAAACTTCCGTACTCAGTTACCTCCACGTGAAATGCATAAGCCTCCCGCGAAAAATGGATTATCTTTGACTTAGGAGTCATAGGCATGTCCCGTAGACCCGCCTCGATATCTTTTAGCTCATACACTCTCTGCCACTTCCACCGCCACCCATCAATTTCATCTAAAATTTCATCGGGGGTCATATGCGGGATTTTGTATTTTTTGGCTATAGTTTCTCCCAGCTCACGAAGGTTGCCCGTCTCACTAACTAGCTCCCTATAACAGCTCTTCGGCCTACCCTCCCTAATACTACCATCAGTCCATCTTACGGCTTCATACAGAACACACCATGACCTATTTTCCAAACTAGGACCCGAACTACCAGACATCCTTCCTATGCGACTAAGAAAATCACCACGCACCGCACGCCTCCATCACAACGTCTGCTGGGGGTATATATAAGCTCACCCGGGAGAATAAGAGCGGGAGAAAAATGACGGGAGGAAAAGGGCGGGAGAAGATGGCGGGAGAAGATGGCGGGAGAAAAAGGGCGGGAGGAGAATGGCGGGACAAAATGGGCGGGAGAAGATGGCGGGAGAAAAATGGCGGGAAGATATGTGCCGGAACACAATGGCGGGAGGCAAATTTGCGGGGACGACGGGAAAAAACATACATGCAGAAGTCGGCCCAGCTTAAGCCGACTGGGTCTGGTCGGCTGGGCCTAGGCCGACAGAAGCTTGTCGGCCCAATACTAGCCGATAGGTCTCTCTGACAATTGCAGGGGTCGGCCGACAGGCTTTTCGGCCTAGCCCTGGCCGACGGGCACTTATCGGCCCAGCCCTGGCCGAAGGTGTATTATTTTTGGAATTTTGCCATTTTGCGTAATATTTTTCGAATTTAATTAAAAAATGTATTATTAAAAAAAATTAGCCATTTTAGTGTGTATGTTCACTCATTTTAGTCCATATGTAGACATATATGAAACACCTATAACATCTTATATTTAGCAACAGAGGGAGTAATAGACTATTTCTAAACTCGATTTGGGTCAAAATATTATTGCGGGTGTATTTAAACACTTGACAACTTACTTGTGGGGGTTATAGTTTCCTTCCTAATGCTCTCCGTGTGAATGATATAAATCTGGGGTAAATATTTGCTATTATAAATACTGCAGTAGCCCTAAATTGTGTAGAAAACGCAGCTATCAATAAACTTATTACCAAATCTAGTACAATCAAATTGGCATCACCATGCCCTCATCTGCCGAGTCATACACTACTCAAGTATACGCGAACCAGCGGGCGACGGTGATCAGCAATGAAGGATCAGAAAATGATAATAGGAAATTGTACGGTGGCTCGTGACCATACTAGCACGCGCACAGAATTAATTATCCTCCATCTTTTTATTTCGACGAGCTGAGATCCGTGGGTTTCCTTTTCACTTAATTTTTTTCAACTATCTTCAAAACTCTCTAACCTGTAATTCCTTGTAGTACTTCATGCTTTTCTTGGTTGGGTGTATGAGCTTTGTTCATACATAACCGTTTGCTTTTTATATTTCTATGTTATTTTTGCAGATATTTGGATCACGTGCAATGACGTGTACAGTGTTATGTCAACCGTGCAAATTCCCGCACATGCCATTTAGTTGTTTCAATTCAACAAGTTTGAACAACAGATGTCTGATACTATCTTGCAGTCTGATCTTGTCCAATAAAAGTAGTAGTACAACTTAAAAAAAGGTGTAGTAGCGGCAGCAACAACATCAAGTTTCTCACCTTAAGTTGCAACATGATTGCCTCTAGGGAACATTTTCAACAGGAAATGACCCAACGGAAATATTTTATAGGGGTTATAAAAGGGTACTTCTTCCCCAACGAAACAAGACTCTTTTGGATCTGAAATTTGCCCATTCTTTTGAGCTATCACCTCCTCCCCCAAAGACCAAATATTTCATCTAACTGAAGTGATATTCGTGGATCTAGATCTATAAGTTATTGGTTGATTTCCTCATTGTTCCTACTCTCCAATGTTTGCATAGGATTTGTTGCGTTGTGTGCTAGTTGAGAGAGAGATAGATAGGAGTTTGATCATTTCTTGTGTTTTTGGTTTGCATTCGTTACACTGATTGGAGCTCGCCGCATTGAGTCGTTCGAGTGAGACCATGTTTGCTTGTTATACTTGGAGGGTCCCTCCCATATGGTTTGGTGATCTCCATGACGTCGTCGTTGAGATTGTGAAGAGGCTCGGGCTTCTCCTTCGTGAAGATTATGAAAAGGTTGTGAAGTTTGCCATATCTAGAGGAAAGAAGAAACTAGCTATAGTGATTGAGTCCACCTTCGTGGTGAAGGCTTACTTAAGGAGAAAAAGGTGAGCCTTTGGTGGTGTTGGGGTGAATTTTGTGGTTACTCACACTTCTCCAATGGTGATTAACTCACTTGCGATGAAGTGATATCGGGATAAATCTTTGTCTCTGCGTAGCTCGGTTATCTCTACACTCAAGTTCATTCACTTATGTGACTTTTTACCACATATTATTCGTTTGCTTATTGATTCAACACATGCTTTAGGTCACAGAGCCAGAGCCGAACACTATCTTTTTAATTACTATCTTACTCATAGTGACTCGTAGTGTATCCAATGAATATTTTTTATAAATACTCAAGATTGGATAATAGAAAAGGAACCTGTTAAAAGAATGTGTGAATGGCGTCAGCTACGAAGCCTCTTTTGGAAAGGAACGCGACCTGTCAAAAACTCTGATTGAACTGTCTGGCTAGCTATACCAATTTGATCACAAGTGATTTCATTGTTGTTGTATAGCGAAACCTTTCCACCGACAAAACCATTATCAGCTAATAGAAGCCGAGCTATGTATTCAGATCAGGGTTGAACAAAGCGAATGGAAAAGCCAAAAAGCTCCAAGCAAGCTTTCTCTGCTGTTTAGGATCGTTAGTGCTCTAGTGGAGACACTCATCTCAAATAAGAATGGAAAATCTTGATTTACGTTTATTTTGACGAGGTTGACCGTAATATGGCGTGTGTGCTTTTGACAAAAATAAATCCGATATGCTATGGGCCTGAAGTACATTAGGCCGTGGGCACTGGCGCACTGCTCGAGAGAATTAAAGCCAACTTTCGCAAAAAAAGAATTAAAGCCAACTTTGCATTTGAAGTGACCACGCCTTCGCAACGGCTCGTCGTCTCCGTACATACGAGACGTACGCCTGAACCAAAAAATATGCTCGGAAGCGACTAGAACCAACCAGCTTTTGTCTTCCAGCGCCGACTCAGAAAGAAAAAAAGAAAGCTTGTCATCCAGAGCCATCACCTTCGTCTCCACCGATGCTGCGAGAGTGCCGACATACGTGCCACCTTAGCCGGACACCCGTCGCCCCACCACCTGCCTCGCTCTGACCAACCCCTCCACGCGTCCAACCTCTCCTTCCCCATAAAACCCCGCGCCACAAAACCAAAACCCGATCACTCTACTTGATTCCTCAATCTCGCATCCCATTCCATTCGATCTCACGAACACACGGCTGATCACGATTCACTACTAGATTGTTCCAGCAGGAGTAGTAGCTAGGTAGGTACACCGGTTTAATGGCGGTCATGTCGCGGTCGAAGAGGCTCGTAGCGCCGGCGCTGCTGGTGCTGCTCGCGTTACTGGCGGCGTCCGCGGCGGCCGCGACGACAACGCACGACGGCGAGGCGGCGGTGGGCAAGGAGGACGAGACGTGGACGGGGTGGGCCAAGGAGAAGATCTCCGAGGGGCTCGGGCTCAAGAACATCGACGAGGAGGAGGCCGCGCGCAAGGCCGGCGAGACCGCCAAGTCCGCGCGGGAGACCGCCCAGCACGCCGCCTCCGGTACGTATGTGTGCTCGTGCACGCCGGCGGTGTTCTTATTTTTGCACTCCCGATTCAGTCTGAATAAAGCTGACGCGCGACGTTTGATTATGTTTGTGTTGCAGAGACGGGGAGGCAGGTGAGCGGCAAGGCAGGGGAGGCCAAGGAGGCGGCGGAGCAGGCGGCGACGGGAGCGGCCAACAAGGCCGGGCAGGCCAAGGACACGGCGAAGGAGGCGGTGAAGGGGGCGTCCGGCGAGGCATCCAAGAAGGCGGCAGCAGCGAAGGACGCCACCTTGGAGAAGGCTGGGTCCTTGAAGGACGCCGCGTGGGAGACGGCGGAGGCGGCCAAGGAGAAGGCCAACGAGGGGTACGAGACGGTGAAGGAGAAGGCGTGGGAGACGGCCGAGGCGACCAAGGAGAAGCTCGGGGAGGTTAAGGACAAGGTGACCGGAGCCGACGCCGACCGCAAGCACCGGAGGGAGGATGAGCTGTGAACGGCGATCGATATGCATTTCTTGCCATAGTTCTTCATGATGTTTTCAGTGTTCGCTTCTACTTTTTTTATGCTGTTCCTGTACAATAATGTGAGTATGTGACCATCTGTAGAGAACGTTGCACGATCGAAATGAAGTTTGTTTTGATTCCTCTGTTCGCTTGAATCTTTCACGCAAAATTGGAACTGGAACACTGACGATACATGATGAACACGACGACTAATACAAACATCAAGCATCCTCCCAAATCTAATTGGAAAGAGCTGCATTACACTAACAATTATTACTGGCTTGACGACGATGATACATCTTGTCTTAACTTTCTTCTTCAAACCTAATTGAAGAGGATCTCCACTGCTGACGTACATACAGAACGCGAGAACTACCCATGCCAGTTGGTTCAGAGTTCAGACGAGGAGCGGAGCTTCCAGTGCGTCTGCAGCTCTCGCCCTCGGAGCGTCGTCGTCCTGCAGCCTGAGCGTCGACGTGACGACGAGGACGAGCACGGCGAAGCAGGCCGGAATGAGGCCCGTGCCGTACCTGCTCATGGTGTTGAGCCCCCTGACCTCGCCGCAGCTGGGCGCCTCGTCGTAGGACTCGAGCACGAATAGCGCGATCCCGCAGGACATCTTGTCGAGGAAGCTGAAGGAACCCTAGACGAAGGCGCAGCCGTTGACGTCCTCCCCGACCAACGCGCTCTCCAGCCCGATCGTCGTCACCATCACCAGCGCGTTCGCGGCGCCGATCACCATCGCCAGCGGGTACATGAGGTTGTGCATCTGGCTCGGGAGGATGAACACGGCGGCCCCGGAGACCACCCACAGCGTCGCGCCGATGGTGAGCAGCGACTTGAGCCGGCGGCTGTTCCACTTCATCTCCTGGAGGACCACGGACACGAAAAAGCTGCAGCAGAATATGATGGCTGGAATCTGCACAAGTGAAGCCAAATATCAGATGTGTGAATGTCTGAATGAAGATCTCAACAATTGTTTGGTGCCTGTCGGCCAACGCAGAAGTTCTAACCGATGTACACTGAAGAACTTACAGTGGCTTTCGAGTATTCGTTCATTTTCAGATCTCTGGTAACGTAGAACGCGATGAGCGACTGAAATCAACAGCAACGAAATACAGTGTTACAGTTCAAGTTAATCACAGTGATACTTGAGCAAGACTTTCAGAAACCAAGCCCCACAAACATGTTGTTTTTTCACTAAGATAATCTAGTTCTGTAAGAGAGCAAGGTGCTAACCTGAGAGACGTTTGTGATCAATCTTGCGAGCATATACAGGAGAGCGACTTGGTAGTACAGGGTCTTCTTGAACCAATAACCCCAGGCGATCCGAGCCCGCTTCTTGCAGTTAGGTTCGCACTTCAGGCTGCAAAACCACACACAATATTTCTTCATGAAACCACACTTATTTACACATGCTGATCGAATTGGTAAGCATTTCAGGTCTCAGCTTAACGTACGTTGGTTCACTTGTTCCAACGTGGAATAGCACCAGGAAGCAGCACCCAACGAAGATGGACACGTAGGCGATCCACTTGTACTGCAGGCGAAGAAACGGAAGCGGTTATTTGTCTATGACAGTGAATTGTTTTCTGAAGAAACCTGCTACTACTAGAACTCAAAGCTGATTTGGCAATGTACCTGAACAACAATGTCTGCGCATGTTTTGGCCTTTATGGCACCGAAGACAGCTAACGCGATCGCATATAGACCAAAGCAACCTGCAATTTGGCATACTCCTTCGTAGTCAGCATCTTTTCTACTTCATGTGAGCAATAGTCAGTAGAAGAAGCAGAGCAGACAAGGGTTGTAAAGTTTGAAAAGTAGGCATAAATTATTTTCAGGTCACGTTGTGATACGTGTAATAGAGCTGTAAGCAATGCTAGCACGAGATAAAGGTAGTAGCGTGAAGCTAAGAATAAGAAAACCAGAAGAAAATACTATATCATTTCCCCTCTTTGTTGTTCCAAAAAAGTTATTGTTTCCCTTTCGAAATTCATTTGATTTCCAGAGCTAATTCCAGTCAAGATGGCCATGCATGGTAGTACTAACCATGGTGGAAGCATTTCTGCAGCTCGCCAAGGCCACCCGGCTCGTGGGGTTCGATGTCATGCAGTTCACCATCGACCTGAATGGAAGCAATGAAAACACAACCGTCAGACAAAAATATTCAGTTAAAGTTCCGGGAGCAGAGCAATGGGTGTGTTTGCTTACATATGGGAGACTTGTGTGGCGGCCCATCCGACGTTGAACACCGCGGCGAAGAAGCTGTAGCCGATGGTCTTGAGGAGGTAGGAGTCGCTGCCGAGAATGGTGCAGAGCAGCACCCACCGAAGACGGAGGAGAAGGAGACGCCGACCAGGACCGATCCGCCGACGTGCCACAGCTTGAAACGGCCAAACCGGTCGATCTGACGATCACACAACACGTTGTACATAGATCGGTCAGTTCTGCTGCTGATTCATAATTTTAACTGTCTGTATATATCAGCACAAAGTATTGTACCATCTCGCCTGCGACGATCGTCATGAGCCCGTCTGCGACCTGGCCTGAGAGCATCACGATAGCTGCATCCCTGCAAGTGAACGATCAAGTCAGCATCAGGAGATGCAGATTTTTGTTGTGTTTCACTGATGCGGAATACGCTGCATGCATCTGTTACATTACCTTGGAGTGAGTCCGATTTCTTGGAGGAAGAGGAGCAGGTAGGTGAACCAGCAGGCGGAGGTGATGTCGTTAAGCATGTGGCCGACGCCGTACGACAGCACCGGCCACCGCCCGAGTGGCTCGGCGACGGCCAGCTCCTCGCCGCACTTGTCATCGGCCATGGAGAGTGGTACAGAGCAGTAGTCGCGCTGGTCTCTGAATCTTTTTCAACAAGGATTCGGAATATACTGCAAAGAGATAAAATAGCAACTACTGTAAGTAAGAACCAGGATTCGGGGTTGGCATTAATAGTATGCCCGGTGAGGCGAGGTAGTAACAAATTTGGAAGGGAATTTGGTACAGTAAGTATGAGCCCGACAGTTTCGCAGAATCTGTCCACCCATAAAAGGATAGTACTACTATCTAAAATTTGTACACATCAACTTGCTGCTAAAGACGCGAGTAGTGGTAACTGAAAAGGAAAATGAATTGATTGGCGACGCGACACAAGGCGCAGGATTAAAACGAATGGATATTCGGCCCCCAAATCCCAACAGCAAAGTGGCATCTTTCTCATCATTCTCAATGGAGAAAAGACAGAAGCAACACATTCGTGGTTGGAACGGTCTCAGAATCTAAGGAGGCGCGCAAGAAAGAATCATAACCTGTGACGACGGCGGCGCCGTAGGAGGGAGAGGTAGCGGCCGGCGACGGAATGCACGCAGGAGGAGGAGGAGGATAGCTCGACCGGAGGATCAGGAGTAGCGAGCGCGGGCGGGCGCTGCTGGGGACGGAGCGAGCCAGTGGGGGCGCGGTCGACGGCCGCCCGCGCCACAGAACAAAGACGGCGATGTGGATTTCTTTAGGTTTTTCCTTCCTCCTCCTCCTTTGTCTATTTTTTAATTTTTTTACCTGAAGGAAACGGGGCGTTACTTCGGTTGGACCCTATCGGGCAGGGACGCTGCTTTCGTGGTGCGAGACGGATGGACGAAATGTTTGCGTGCTTTGGGAGTTTGGGACCGGTTATTTATTGTTCTTCAGTCAATGCCAAAGATTTAGTATTTCTGTAGCGTGCCAATATAGGAGTATATCTGTATCTGATGACCACAATATATGACGTCGATGTAAAAGGTAGTGTTGACATCTCTTCGACGCCAACTGGCTACTACAGTACTACTGCTATGGATACTGGGCTAGCCACACAAATCCGGTCGACTTCGAATCCTCGTCTCTTTTGGAAATGTCGAGGGGCAGCTCCTTCTAGGATGCCACCGTGGTTTGTTCATGCTCTTGCGCCGACAACGGGCCAATGCAGTGTGGCTACCTTGGTTTGGCATGGCATGGTGTTCATGACCCCTCTTCGTGGCATATCGGTCGCATGGTGTTCATGATTGTAACGCGGTTTCCTTATAAACAGGGCAATGTGTGGTTTTTGGACTCCTATTTCTTTTAAACTAGGTTAATTTTGTGCATAACACTCTATTCTATCTAATCTAGTGACAGTATCGACCGCCTTAAACTAATAATATATACATATCGGTCACATGAGACACTCTATGGGTATCGCCTCACAATTTGGAAACTGGAAGACAGACAAGAACTAAACAATTGTACTGAAAACTTGCAAATGTAACCGTAGAAGATAGAAAATTACAAAACAATCTCTAGCATTTTCTGCACACACACTGAATCTAGCGGCCATCGCCCAACTCCAGCGACGTCGAGGAGCACGCCGGAAGAGACGCTGAGACTCTATCATTGCTACATTCAAAGAAGCGCCGTTAAGGTACACACTGCAAGAGGCGGCGAGACTCCACCATTGCTAGATTCAAAGAAGCACCGCCATCACTCGTCAAATATGTTTTGGAAGTCGATGAACATATGTCGTTGTGTCAAGTCGATAGGGGGCATCCCCGTGTTGCGTTGGAACCAGATCCGCTGCATTCCGTCGAGGAAGAAGGATAGATCCACCATCGTCGGACCCACATCCTCTCTCCAAAGTATCCACCTCGCCACGACCATCAGTGCCACCGTAGATAACGGCTAACACTAGCGACACACCGAGAAAGTAATCTCGCCAGATCTGAAAAATAGCGATAGAACCAAGCCACCTGCTCCATACCGCCAACGATTAGAGCACCGCCGAGATGGGTGTGAAGCAGGGGCACCTTATTCCGACGTGAGGTCATTCCCAAGCTAGGGATGTTTTGAGATGCAGTGGGTGCAATGGTTAGGATACACATGTCGATTGGTGGTTTTAAGGCCACTCCACTTAGAGAAATATCGTGTGTACCCTTTCCGGGCTGTTGGGGACCTCCTCCTTTGGTTGGTCCATTTCGGATTTGATCTATCCAGTGGTAGGTGAGGTGCGAGATTGCCCGGGCAAAGCGAGGCCGCTCTTAAATGTTTTTACGAGGCCACAACGTCATCGACTTGCTAACTTCTCCAAATGTGGAACTGCGCGTTTTTCTGCTTCTTTTTCGTGTTGGATTTTGGAACTCTTTTGGTGGGGATATTGGTAGGTTTGCGCCGTGTATACTTGTTATGATGGCATCTAGGCCGAGTGAGTTGATCGTGTCGGTTGTACTGCATGTCTTACGATCCTTGGTCGGGGTCTTCTCTTGAGTGTCCGGTTGTTTCAACATATTCTTAGGCTTTTTTGGCGAAAAGATCCTGTCATTAGAAACACCGAACGGTACAAAACATATCAACAAAAACAAAAATTACAACCAAATCCTTTAGATGCCCTTCGTCTTCAACCTCCAGACCGTGTCGACGGCGCGCCGCCGCTGCCGATCCTCCCTGAGACGGCCTGACGTTGTTGAATGAGGACGAGAAGTCGTCGAACGGGTCTCTATGAGCACATCCGTCCCGGAGCCGAAAAAGAAGGAAGAACCGCCGATGAAGCTGCTTGACGATCCGAAAAATGGCACCGCCAGAAGAAGTCATCAAGACCACACCACTCCCACAGACTTCTCGACGTCGCCGCCGAGATGGGACTAAAACCGGGGAGTATATTCTTTCAATTAATACTTAAGTTTTCTCAAATAGAGAAAACGGATATCATTTTTACCTTTCATGCAGCAAAAAAATAGCTCTGGCTGTCGTTTGTTAGGACTATGATAGTGTTGATAGGTTTTCGTCCCATAGTGGGTTTTGGGGATCGAAATCTCCTATCGATGCTTCAACTCGTTTCTTCCCTCCTCCCCCTTCTTTTTGGTCATTTTTTTTTTGCGAATTCTTTTTGGTCATGTTCAGACTATGAATATGGTGTATTTCCGTTTTGAATGAAATGGAAAGGATATGAAACCATGCTGGAAAAAATGCAGCACAAAATTCATCCTCTCGCTGCAGCTGGTCACGAAAACAATGTGAATTGAAAGAACAGAATTCGTGTCCTGCGGTCACAGATTTTGGCAAATCTCCCATCATGTCATGGCAAAGTTGGTCGTCCAAGAAATCAGGGATTAACACAGCCGCCTGCCTAGCTACCTGCCACGAACAAACGTATTAGTAGATACTAAGACTGCTTTAACCCACACTTTTGTCGGCTCTCGCTAAAGGTAACCAAGCCAGCCTATCAGATTAGCAGACAGCCAGACAGGCATTATTCTTCAGTAGTACTCCGCTTTCATGCAGTGTATACTCCCCAAGATCAGTAGTGTCAGTAAAGTTTCTCAAGGGAAAAAAGGCAGTGACACTGCGAATTAAGGTACTCATAGCTATTTTCATCGCTAAATGCTGCACCAGGCATGCGCCCTGAGTCACATATTACAGTAGTAGGTAGGTTACATGACGGTGTCAAGTTGTCAACCACATGGATCAAGCAAGCATCCATCCGAAAGACCAACTAGATCCGTAGTGTCAGGTTTCTTCCCAGATACAGTACTATAATCCTCTTTTAGTCTTGACTACATTAGCAGCCCATAGTATGCTCTTGACCACAAGTGCAGGGGCTTAGCAGCCCAGGGACTTTTGCGCTTGTTACCTGGTCTTGCCTCAGTGTACATATGGAAGATCAGATATTCCGGCACAAACATACAAAAACATCAGCAGTTCATCATTCGTCATCGTTGCCATCATCTCTTCTATCTCATGCCAATCATCGTCAAGCGAGCATCTCCACAAATATACTTTTTCAAGGATGAATGTCATGAGTGCCACATGATGTTTTTTCATGTTCACAAATTTGGTACTTCCTCTGTCCTTACTTATAAGACGTTTTGGTAGGCTTGCGTACCAAAACATTTTATAATTAGGGACAGAGGTAGTACATTGTTTCATGTTCATGTTTATCAGCAGCACAACAATCGTAAGGCAAATACATTTATCTGAAATATATGGTGTTACAAATTGCATGACCTTCAGCTGGTCGCTTCAAGATTGCAATTCATTCCCGAAATAGCTATTATAAAAAAAATTGGGCTGTCACCTGTCAGGCATATATGGTTTTCTTTGCTAAAACCTTCAGGCTTCATACATGATAAAAGGTACAGATAACAACCCAGTGGAAAGTAAACGAACTAAATCAGCTATGATCTGTGAGCCAAGGACTCCTTGCGCACCAGTTTTTCTATCCAAGAATAGTCCTTCATCTTGCTCAATTTTTCGTAGCGAGCGCGTTCCCTAGCAGTACGATTGACGAACACACTAAAGTCAACATCCCAGGCAGGATCAAAATAGATAGAGTCTTCGTCTTCCAATGTACGATCAAACAGAGTATTCCTCTGCCCGTGTGCAACAAGTCGTTCGGCGTCCAGTGCAGTGTCTCCACGAGCCATATCCTCAAAATCCGCACAACGCCCAAGGTATGATTCTGAAGATGGATGAATAATCTTGATTCCTTCATACTCACAGTGATAGCACCGACCAGCATCTTTTGATGATAGATCAAATATAGGACAGCACACAAATGTCACGTCCTGCATGTCTTCCTCATCACTATTCCTACACTGGATGAAGAAGAGTGTGGGAGCTTGATCAGCGTCATCATTCCTGGAACCTCTTCGCCTTGCCCAGATGTTCATGTGGCAAAATGGGTAGTGGTAGCTGTGTAGGCAGTAAATTACACCATACTCGGGTATTGTAGAATTCACATCACAGATAAAATGAAACTCGTACTCCTGTCCCCCTTGTTTTGCATATCTGAGTAATGCAGCTTCAGCCATTTTGACAATTGTACCCTGACAACCTCAAATTCGTCCCTGTGCGCCGAGATAATCTTGGTGGCACGTTTGCTCAGTTTCTGAACCGTCTTCAAAGATTTGCTAGACGGCGATATTTGTGACAAAGTTTCAGATATTATACGAACGTCACCGGAAGAAAGCACCCGCTTACAAACAGTTCCCCCCACCTGGGGCATCACTGTGGTTGTAAATTCTGGTGCGCAGTAGGGCTGGGATGATGTGCAGCGTGAGACGCTGTACCATAGGCAACAGATTCAGAGAAGGGGACGTTGTCAACATGACCTTCTGTTTTCGCCATTTCGATAACCCTGTCAAGTCTGGCATTGCAGATGAGCAGGCGCCTCAGGGCTTCATACACAGAAAGGGTAGGGAAGCGGATAAGGAGGTAGGCGACAAGACCACAGAGGGAGAGGCACTCGATGCGCGCGAGGCTCTTCGTGCAGATCATCTCGACCTCGAAATGCTGCTTCGGAGGAAACATGGTGTCGTACCAAATGGCGTTGAGGATGATGTTGGTGACAGGATCGAAAGGGCCATAGCAGAGGCCACCCTTGAGGAGCCCGCGGTGGTGACGCGAGCACAGTTCGTGCTTTGGCATGCGGGAGATGGCCTCGAGGTACAACAGATGGATTCTGTCCAGAAGCACCATCTTGAGAGAGAATTCTAGCCCAACCCTGACTGAGATAGCCTTCATTTTCGTGTGCTGCAGCCTTGTTATGGCCTTCATTTTGCTGTGCTGCAGCCTTGTAATGGCGTGCTGCATAGGACTCCGTCCGTTTATCAGCATATCATCATCCTTGGTGGAGGTGAGTAATTCGGAGAGTCTCTTTATGGTGGAATGGCTGATGATGCGGCCCGACTGTGTCTGGAGAAGGTTGGAGGCTTCGTCCACATGGGAAGCCAGCGAGAAAGATCGAGACACCAGCGTGGCGACCTCGGGATGCAGTGCGAAGATGGCAGCGCATCCCAGGGCCGTTCTTGCGGTAGAGTCGACGTGGATGGTGAAGGTGTCGGCGTCACGATCCTCCTGGATGAGATGCACGGCGACGAGGAGGTCAGCGTTGGACAGGGCGAGGTAGCGCAGGGCGTCCCAGCGGGTGAGGTGGCGGAAATAGGAGGTGAGGAAGCTGACGAGGCCGCGGAGCGATCGGGCGGCGACGCTGCTGCTCCGGAGTTCGGCGTTGCGGCTGTCCGTGGCCCAGGGTATGAGGCAGATGTTCTTGCTGTCCTTGGTGATCTTGGCGATGGCCGCGCGCCTAGATTCACTCTTTGCGTTGCCGTCCCGTGATCTCTTATTCCTCTTGTGATCTAACTCTTGGGATACGGTGTTGGCGATGATGTTGGAGACCGGGTCGAGGAAACCGAAGCAGAAGCCGGCCTCCAGGAGTCTCGGGATCAGCTCCGGCGGGAGTCGGCGGAGCGCCTTCTTGTAGTGACTGTGGATGTGATCCAGCGCCACGGACTTGTTCTCCTTGACGCCGTAGTAGTCGACGCCAGCGGCCATCACCAGGGCCGGTCCTGTCATTTTGGGGGCCCGGGGCGAAATTAAAATCCGGGGCCCCTAATAAGCATGGTAAAAAATAGCACGGAATAGCCCCGCAACTTGTACGTTATAGCGTTTGAGCAATGTCTCGTTAAATGAAATGCATGTACAATCGTCGGCGCTATATAGTTTCGGCGGATTTAAGGGTTGCGTTCTTCTCTCATACCACGCTATCTTTACTTTGCTTATAAGTAAACATAAACTTATATATATGTCGAATGTCGGATGTTACCAATAAACATTTAAAGTGCATACAAAGCAATATTCATGTCAAATATGTAGGCATCTTTTTCTAAAAAGGTTTTAAGGCAATCAATATCAACCTACCGATTATGGCGTCGACACTGTGTAGAACCACACGATGGCGGTGTGCATGGCACATTAAGGTCTCACGATTCGGCTTCTCGCTTCTTGGCATGATCGTGTGAAACCGATGATGTATCGTATTTAGCACCTCTCAGGGAACCGTCAAAAGAGCAAAGAGCCACATATTATACACATTTTTAAATGGCCTGTGCGTAACGTAGTCCTGGCCTTGACATTTCCAGATTTGAAAGAAAAATTAACAAGCAGAAAATGACCCGATTGTGTGATGCATTTCCCTTTTAATAAATCATGTGATTTTGTTTTTTGTTTTGAGTGGATTTTTTAGGCATTAACCATTGGATGCATTGCCTGGACTTTTTTTTTACGGGTATGCACTGCATGGACTGGATGGTCTTCTGACCGTGGCCTAACCTACCGGCCCTATCCCACTTTTATTGGTCAACCGGGCCCCCCATCCCTTTAGAACTAAGCACATTAAAAAAGCCCAAGGTAACCTGAGAAGAAAAAAGGAAAAAATAACTTGAATGAAAGGGCCCAAGTCTAGAAAGCACTGAACGCTTCATCGTCTCCCTGACGAAAGAAAACCTTCTAACCTCCGTGCTCTAATGGCGCGGCCAGTTTCTCTGCAAGATTGCCACTCCATATGCATTAGGAAGATGGAAATTGGGGGCCCCTTGGTTTCGGGGGCCCGGGGCGGCCGCCCCTCCTGCCCCCCCCTCAGGACCGGGCCTGGCCATCACACGACGCCGGAAGATGACGCCGTTTCTCTCCATCTCGTGCTTTTTTTTTTTTGACATTTTTCACCTCTATTCCATTAACGGGTCAGCCCAGCAAAATCGCTGGCTACCAAATCACAAACGAAGTCAGGAGCAAAACCCGGCCAGACATCTAGAGGGCAGCAACCTAGCTTCGCACCATGCGTCGCCAGAGCGTCCGCAACTTTATTACAAGCCCTTGGGCATTAGGAGAAACTAACAGAAACGAAATTTAAACTAGATTGAAATCTAATCTCTCTAAACAGAGTACCATTCAGCGCCAGGTCTTGACTTTTATCGGAAAGCGCAGAAATCAGCTGCTGTGAGTCGGATTCGATCAGGATGTTGAGCATTCCCCAGCGTTGGGCCAACAGGACAGCTTGCAAGCAAGCCTCAGCCTCCACATGCAGCACATTCTGGGCATTGTGCAAGCACCCAGCAGCAGCTCCAAGAGCTGTACCCTGATCATCACGAACCACAAAACCCCAGCCACCCGAACTTCTGGCTGCATCAAAACTACCATCAGTATTTATCTTCAAAATCCCCTCCGCGGGCTTCTGCCACTTGCTCACAGCTTTTAGCACACTGTGCCTCTTCCCTTTATTTCCAAAACGCTCAAGATCAGCGTTAAAAGCCCCTATCTGGTGCAGTACCACCTCATGCGATGCCTTGGTCTCTCCAGCGTTGCATTTGTTTCTCACACGCCACCAAACCGACAGCAAAGACACACACATCAGTCTCGTTTTCTCATCTTGTAGCAGGATTTTTCCAACAACCTCTTTTGCATCAGCACACTCGAGCAGGGTCACACGTACCTGGTCCAACTTCAGAGCTTTCCAAATGGCTTTGACTAGCTTGCAGCGGAGGAAGAGATGACCCCCATCCTCATTCAGGCGATTGCACATAGGGCACAAAGGATCAGCATCCATACCTCTCCTCTTGATACTCCACCGGTGAGGCAAACTGTTGTGGGCGATTCGCCACAAGAATTGTTTTGCCTGGGGAGTGATATTGGCCTTCCAGATCAAGTTCCAGGAGAAACACCCACCCGCCTGTTGGTCAGCCGAGGTGCTAGGCTGCTCAACATCAGCTCGGAAGAGCTTATAAGCAGTCTTGACAGAGAACTGGCCATTTGGGTTAGGATGCCAAGCCCAGAGATCTTCGAAATCCTCATACACCGGCAACGCTTTGATTAAATTTGCATCGTGAGCGTAGAAAATATCATCAACCAGCTGGACATCCCAGCCACCCACAACCGGGTCAAGGAGTTCATGGACCATTGTGTAAACCTGCTGACTACGAGGGGTGATAGGGCGCCTACACCAATTTCTTGGCAGCCACGGGTCCTGCCACATGTTTATTGATTTGCCGTCACCCACCCGCTTGATTACTCCCTGCCGTAACAGCTGCACTCCCTTCAAAATGCTTCTCCAGGTATAAGAGATACCCTCACATGCTTCAGCCTCCAGAACAGTAGAGTTCGGGTAATATTTTGCTTTGAGCACTCTCGCACATAGGGACTCCGGGTCGGTGAGCAGTCTCCAAGCTTGCTTGGACAGCATGGCCATGTTGAAAGCATGCAGATCTTTGTAACCAAGACCCCCTTCCTTTTTAGACATAGTTAACTTGTCCCAGCTCAGCCAGTGGACTTTGTTGTCATTGTCCTGATACGCCCACCAATGCCTACAGATCATTGCATTGATTTCTTCACACAAACCTTTAGTGATGTCAAAACATGTCATAGCGAAGATGGGAATAGCCTGAGCAATAGCCTTGATTAGAATTTCCTTCCCCACCTTAGACAACATTCTTTCTTTCCACCCTTGAATTCTTTGCCAGATTCTATCCTTGAGATATGCAAAAATCTTTGCTTTTGATCTACCCACATGCACCGGCAGCCCAAGTAACGCTCACTCCAAGCCACCCGCGTGACCCCAAGCTAGTCATCATCTGTGCCCTATCAACCTGCTTCGTGTTCTTGCTGAACATGATGGAAGATTTATCCACATTGATTGTTTGGCCCGAGCAAACCTCATACAGTTGTAGAATATTTTGCAGATGTTGTGAACACTCTGGAGTAACTTTCATGAGTATTAACGAGTCATCAGCAAACAATAAGTGGTTGAAACTCGGGGCATTTGGGCAAATCTTGACACCTTCAAGCTCGCCCTACTCTCCGCACTATTCAGCAAGCTTGAGAAAGCTTCAGCACATAGGAGAAAGAGGTAGGGAGAGATGGGATCCCCCTGCCTCAATCCTCTACTTGGGATAATTTCATCAGTCAAAGAACCATTGAGTTTAAACTTGTACTTCACAGTGGAGCAACACTCCATAATCAGATCAGTCCAGCTTTGAGAAAACCCCATTTTTGACATCATCCTTTGCAGAAAATCCCACTCCACCCTGTCATATGCTTTACTCATGTCCAGCTTGAGCGCAGCATAACCTTGAGCCCCTGATCTCTTGTTCTGCATATAATGTGTTACCTCATACGCCAGCAGGATATTATCAGTAATCAATCGACCAGGGACAAAAGCGCTCTGGTTTGGAGCTATAATCTCAGGAAGAATCAGCTTCAACCTGTTAGCCAGAACTTTGGAGACAATTTTATATAGGACGTTGCACAAACTTATTGGCCGCAACTCCTTCATTCTCTTGGGGTTTTTAACCTTCGGAATCAGCACCACAACAGCTTCGTTCCAGTCCGGGGGTAGGCCCTCCCCATTGAGCACCGACAGCACCTCCAGCGTAATTTGTTCTCCCACCAGATGCCAATATTTCTTGTAAAAGATTGCCGACATCCCATCCGGTCCAGGAGCTTTCAGATCCCCAATGCTAAACAAGGCATCCTTCACCTCCTCCGCAGTATAGGGTTTTGACAGCTGCTCGTTCATGTCTGGTGTAACCCGGGGCACCACACGATCCAGCAGCTCCTCCATCCTTTGCCCTGCATGAGAAGTAAACAGATTTTGGAAGTAGTTAGACACCACCGCCACCATCTCCTCCTCCCGCTCCACCTCGACACCATCATCACGGATCAGTTTTTTGATGTTGTTTCTCTTTTTTCTTTCCGAAGCATAGGAGTGGAAAAACGAAGTATTCCGATCTCCCTTTTCCATCCAGTTAACGTGTGCCCGTTGGCGCCAATACATATCTTTTTGGTGTTCTAACTTTTCAAGCTTGTACTTCAGGATTTCTTCCCGGTGGACCTGATCCTTCGAGATCGCTCTTCTTCTCGAACTCTCCAATTCTTTTTTCAGTCTTGCAATACGTTTGTCCAGGTTGCCCAAAGTGTTTTTACTCCAGTCTTGCAAATCAGTTGCAACCCCTTTCAGACCCGACACCACATCACCTCCACGCCCTTGGGTCTCCCGCAGCCACGCATTCTCCACCACTGTGTTACACCCATCCTCCTCCAGCCACTTAGCCTCAAAACGGAAAGGTCTCGGGCCAGCCGCTCGCCTGCTAGAGCTATCATCCTCAGTCGCCACCACCACAGGCCTATGGTCAGAGTGACGGGGGTTGTCATTTGTCACTCTGAAACCCGGGAAACGAGTGCACCAAGAATCGGTCGCCACGGCCCGATCCAGTCTCTCCCGAATGTACTTTGTCGCATCATGGCTATTGTTACGCCACGTGAACGGATCCCCGGTAAAGCCGAGGTCATGCAATTCGCAGAACTCCAGGGCCTCCTTAAATCTATCCATCTGGGCTTGGGGCCGAGGCGCCCCACCTTCTTTCTCACAAGCAAGCAAGATCTCATTGAAATCCCCCATGCAAATCCAGGGTTTGTCACTTTGATGTTTTAGCGTCCTCATTAGCCGCCACGTTTGCTCTCTGTCCTCCGCTTTTGGTTCACCGTAGATGCCGGTGAACCGCCACTCAAAGCCATCATCCTCCCTAATCGTCGCATCAATATGATACTTCGACTTACCCCCAGCCGTGAGATTCACTCCCGAGAGCCAGAACAGCGCCAAACCACCACTCTGCCCAACACAGTCCATCACCACCATGTTAGACAGCCCAATCTTCCATCGCAACCATTGCAGTCTTCTTTCATCAAGCTTTGTTTCACACAGGAACAGAATGTCCGGATCCACCTTCTTAATTAAATCAAGAAGGCCCCTAATTGCCGGGTCGTTCCCCAACCCCCGGCAATTAAAAGCTGCAAACTTCATTGGGTTTCGCAGGACTGGAACGCCAGCCCCGCCACAATAGTGTTGGAAACATCAGCACCTTCCCCGTTTTTAGGACGCTTTGTACCCTTAATTTCAGTTGTGTCTAATTCCATTGGATCCGCATTCCTTTTTTCCCCCACAGCCATCCTCCCTTCCTCTCCACCATCCACGCCACCCTTGTTTCTCCCCCTCTTCTTATATTTTTTCGGCGTCTTCACCTTGTTTCCCCCATCAGTTAACATGGCACCAGTAGGAACAGCAGTTTGTGCTTTTGGAGCTGTCTTGTCCTCCCCTATGGTCATAGCATTCTGGTCAACTTCCAGCCTCACATTGGTTTTGCTTGCTGTCACGGATGCACCTTCGTCAGACACTTCAGGATTCTCAAAAACCAGCTTCTTTTGGCTGCCCACCGCAGTGCTTGGTGGCGGCAGTTTAAGAGGGCTAGTAACCTCCTTCTCCTCCCATTAGCACCCCCAATTTGCTTGTCTTTACGCCAGTCAGCATTTTCGCTACCAGACTTGCGACCATGGCGATCCGCAGAATTGCTGCCCCTCCAGGAGAACGAGTTACGACTGGCACCACCTCTGCCCCAGCTGCCCTCATCGCTTCTCTTTCTCACTGGTGTGTATTTTAGCCAGCTACCATACTGTTTTTGTTCATTTGGGCCCGGTCTCACGGTACACAACTTATCCACATGGCCAATAATGCCACACACAAAGCAGAAATCAGGTAAAAATTCGTATGTTACTGGACACCATTTCTCCTTTCCCTCTTTGCCAATCTCCACCATGATACCCCTTCTCAGAGGAATTGTGATATCAATCCTCACTCTAATTCTGAGCATCTGACCAATGGCAAGGCCATCATCATCGACATCAACTTGTAAAGCTTCCCCAAATTCATTCCCAATATCCATCCCTGTCTCCCTGTTCATATACCCCATGGGCAAACCTTCTACCCTAACCCAAATTGGAATGTATTTGAACTCCAGTTCATCCAGGGATTTGGTGGCATCAAACTCCCGCACCACAAGCAGCTCCTTATCAAACATCCACGGCCCCTCCTCTGTCGCTCGAGTGTACCCAGAATGTTGTTTGAAGGTGAACAGGAAGCGATTATCCCCCAAATCTTTGCACACCAGCCCTTTGAGAGGACACCAGATCCGCCCCAGGGCAGTACCAACCGCATCCGCCACAGCCGGCTTCTCGGAGAAGAGCTTACCAATTGCCTGGGGATCTCGGGGCACCACTGGTTGCTCAGTTCCCCTTCCGATCTTCAGACCTTTCTTCTCCGCCTCAGAGAGCTTCATCCTCCGCAGCAGCCCTTCAACCCCCTCCATCACCGCCACCAGCTCCAGACAGCCCAACCACGGCGGGACTAGGTGTATTACGATCGGAGCGCCGCCACGCCCGAAAGGCTGAGAGAGGTGGATGGAGACTGGGATAGGAGCAGAGTGTGTTTCGCTAGGCACCACAGGGCAGGGCCGACACAACCCAGCTTCCAGACGGGCACGATGACGGGGCTAGGGCGTCAGCCTACGGAGGCCAGCGCCCGGGACGGAGTCTAGACGGAGAAAACTAACTGGCGGCGCCGACGTACGGAAACCCTAACATACTCCCGCAATCGCCGGAGCAGGAGACCTAACCGTCACCTAACGGGACGGACTCTCCATCTCGTGCTGATGCTGGGGAACTGCGGCGGCGCGTATGAGATTGGGACCGCCTAGGTTTCGTGGGCTGGTATATGTTTTTTTAATCTATGATATCTTGTTCACCGGCCCATATTACATCCACTGTTCAGATGAGAAAACCTCACAGGCAGGAAGGGTTCCATAGCATAAACAATTTAGGATAATGTGATTTGGTTTGTGCCTAAATCATCCAAACAAAATTAGTTGTCCATCCTTGGCCAACACATGGGCAACCGAAACCTTGGCCAGGCAGATTCTGGTAAGGCTGGTTTTGGCACAAACCAAGTACACTCTTATTCCATCCTTACACTTTTAAGTCTACTAGCCTGCTGTTACAACATACATATTTTGGCACGCCTGATATGGCAAAACAGAAGATAACTACATCACTGGACAGGATGATGAATTGCATTTTTCTGCTGCCTATCGCCAACAGAACCAGCTAACCAAATTTCTTAAGTGTCAGCTCGGAAAAATCATGACTACTTCCGGATACACCATTGATGTTATGGAAGGTTCCTGTTCCTCTCACAAACTACCCTCACTTTCATAGAGAACTGAGGGTTCTGCGCACTTTTCTGATCAATATCTCAAGTATATTTGTTGGAATGGACTTCAATAGATGTTCATTCTGGCAAACATATTGTCTCTTTCCTGCAATGCTGGGTACTGCCTTACTGGTACTCATATTTGAACTTCTAATTGAGGGATTCTTTCGAAATCAGAGTACCTTTACCGCCAAAAATGAATACATTTGAGCATGTTTACGCTTCGCAGACAGACATACTCAAGCTTGGAGCACTTGGCAATGGATAATGTGGGTCTTCAAACTACGACCTGCAATTGTTGACCACAAGTTCGCCATGAAAGACCTGTACTGGCCCTTACGAGCAAAAGTTTCCCACACGCGGGCGCTTTCAGTCTCAATAACTGTTGTTGGGTCAGAGACATCAATAAGGGTGATGCTCATGTTGTTACGGACAATGCCGAGCTTCCCATTCAGTGAGATCAAAGCCACTGCTTCAAAAGCTCGTGAGCTGCCCAGATGGCGCCTGCTGTCCATGAACCTTGTCCACAATCCTGTTTCCGCGTCATACACTCTTAGTTTGCAGCCATCCCGACAATCCGCTGAATAAAGACGGCCATTCAAAGAAATGCTTGGATTCCGCCAGCCTGCGACCATTTCATTACCAATGGTTGACCACATGTTGGATGTTGGCAGATAGACCTCGCTCACGACCTGGCGATGGGAATCAAGTCCTTTTAGGAACCACTTTCCATCATATACAATTCCAATGAAAGGCACCATCCCTGTGCTCATATCAGTAATGCAGGACCATCTATTCCTGTTAGGATTGTAAACCTCAGCAGATCTCAGAGTTCTCTGTATCCCTTCGCACTCCCCACCAGCAACATAGAGGCGGTTGTTTATGACACAAGAACCAAAGAAGTGCCGCTTCCGTAGCATATCTGGAGCCCGATGCCATTTGTTTGTCCGAGTATTGTAAAACACAACACGCCTCATAGATCCGCGTACTGGGTCTTTGCCACCAAATAAGTACAAATAGCAGCCACTGAGAACAGCACAACCAAAGCCCACGGCTTCTGAATACTCTGGTGGAACTGGAGGAAGTGACTTCCAGAGCCGGTGCACTGGATCAAAGGCATGCCATGATATCTTCTGATCACGATCCCTTTTCAAAAAATACACCCATTCTTCTGCCATGCCAAATTTCTTGCGAAGTGAGTAATAATAATTCCCGGACAAAAGTCGGCTCAGTCGTTTACTGACTAGACGAAGATTAGGGTGCTCGACTCGAGGAACCCGCATGAGACATGATATAGCCAGGTCATCAGGAAGGCCAGGCAGAAGTGGTGCCTGAGTTCGGCACCTCTCCTTGCGTGAACTCCTTGACTTGCGCTTGTTTGGTTTGACATCAGGTTGCATGCACAGCCTAGCACCAGGGACAAACTTTCTAGCATTGGCAACAGTTTTAAGGCCATCTACCCTGCAGTAGCATGACACAGACTCTACCTGCAAACACATTGACCAATCATATAAGACGCTTTTATTCATCTGAATGTGGAACAACAAAAATATGAAACAAAACCAAAGGGAAGTAATCCTCCTTTTAGTTGTGTATTATCATTTATCAAGGACAAAAACACAACTTATCCACCCACTAGCAAAATATCGTTGACATAAAACTTGGTACTGGAAGAGTAACCATGTTCAAACTAATAATTAATTGTTGTTTATCATATTAAATAGAGGGAACAAGATCATCCAGCCTAAAATGTGTGATAACTTATGGATAATTGGATATAAGATCAAGTGACTGTGGCTTGGCTTGGAAGTCAAGAACCCAGCATTATTCTTGATCCACTAAACTCCTCATGTGAAAGAAAAAACACTCTACGAACAGAAAAACGGTAGAAAAGGGAACTAGTACTCAAATTAAATTTGTAAATGAGCACTTAGCAGCTACTGTTCAAACTTGACTGTAAAATTAGAACATATTGGTTTTGGCTTTGGTTGTGATCCTAACTGATAAACACCCACTCATTAAGCTCCTTAAGCCATGTATATAAATGCATCAAATGATCCTATCTATATAACTATTCATGCAAAGAAGACCATGCAAAAAAGAGAGATGGAATTGTGGCAAATATATAATTCACATATAAAATTTCCACATAATAGTGTTTCTAACCGAAGAAATAGCACTTTCACAGTATCTGTAAGATTAAAGCAACACTAACACGTCACTAAAATTATTTTCATGAAAATAAGGGATCAGTCACCTTCATGGTTACCTTGAACCCGAAATACAGAAACTCAGATCCAAACTCAAATAACAAAACTGAACACAATTTTGATCATGCACTTTGAAGATGATAACTTCAACCTAAAAATTTCTTGATCAGCTGCAAGCTCATAAGTTGGAACCAAAAGCACCAACTCTAGAGCAACAACCCTAACTCAATTACATACGAAATTCACATAGGTTTCTAACCGATGAAGTAGATCTTACACATCGTCTTTAAGATTAAAGCAAAACTAAAATGTAAACCAAATGATTTCACAAAACTAGAAAAAAAAAGGTACCAGTTTCTTCCGTGATTAACTTGAAGCCAAACTCCATAAAGAAACCTTAAGAACCCAGATTCAAACTCAGATCACAAAATAATCACAGAAAATATCCTAGATCCAAGATCATAATTTCAACTAAGCACGCCAACTTTTAAGCAATAATCCTATAGAAAGAAGAGCAGTTCTTGAGGCTAAACTAGGATCAGGCCTCACCAGTGATTTGATCATATGAGTTCCACAGGCAAGTGGGTTCGCTTTATCTCTGTGTGCTGAATCCATCTCAAGATTAAGCAAAATCTCCGACAAATCCACGCGACGTCAACGAGTGGAGGAACTCTTACGCTCTCTCGCTAACAAAGCCCCACACAAATACAGGAGAAGGACTTGATCTCTAACCAATTTTTTGTAACCATCGGCCAATTGCGCACATGCTTTAGTCTAGGAGTGGTTTCCTTTTTAAGGGAGAACAGGGGAGCGGGTCTTGAATTCCATGCAATCGATTGCTTTTATTCAAAATAATAAGCTATTAATTTGGCGATCTCCCTACCACTTAATGAACAAATACAGCGAAACTAAAAGATTATAAGTTCCTACATTGATTCAGCACCCGACAAATTTCACCAGCATAAGCACAGCTGGTATTATGAAATGTCTAATGGCACCAGCCTGGCCTGAATTACTCTCATGGTTACATCGTTATCCTCTAATTCCAATACTATGTATACCAATTATGTACTAAGGTCATCATTTAACCATTGCCAACTATGCTACCGTTCATACTTTGTCCGCAGGATTTTTATTAGAAAAAACAAAGCGCTCACCGTCCACACAATTCAGATTGTGCTTCGCCGTCATTAGTAACTCTGCTACTTCACCGTATCTAGAAATATCTGAGATGGTATTCTCATAATTCTCATGCTGCCCTGGCACTCTGTGTTGCATGTACCCAATAAGATGGAGTCTATTTTCAAAACACGAAAGGCGACACAGGGAGCCAGGGACAAGGTATTATATACAATATGATATACTTCCTCTGTTCACTAATGTAAGAGGTTTTGGCAAGCTAATTTAGCTTTGCCAATATGTCCTATATTAGTGAACGGAGGGAGTATTTAATATAGTCTTCTTTTGTACGTGCTTATGCCAAATTGAAACAATTTAGCTGGAAACATGGAAAAAATGCACCTAAGATATGATAGCCGGCCGTAGGCAACATGATAATGAAAAGCAAGCGTTCTCAAGGGCAGTCATAATCATAAATCTACCAACTTCTCCAATCTACAAAAGAACCTAGAGCTCACAAAGAACTTTACTCTGTCTCAGTTTGGCGTAGTAGCAGGACCCAGTTGCTGCCCAAATTCAGCGGCCATGCTGTGCAAGGGAAAGGAGGGCGAGGAACAAGGAGCTCACCATAGCTAGGTAGGACCGTCGGGTACGGTTGGTGGGCCGCCGACAAAGAGGGCCGCCGCCCGCGTAGATCTGCTGAGGCCGGTGAGGGAGAGCTAAGAAGCTGGGGCGGCCGTGGATCTGGTGGTGAGGGAGGACGGGATGGCCGCCGGTCGCCCCAGGAGGTAGGTGGCCGTCGCCCGAGGTTGCTGAGAGCTAGAGGGGGAGCAGGTGGGCGTCGCCGACCGGGAGGAGGCGCGGCCGCACGGGGAGGAGGTCGGAGAGGGCATGTTCTAGGGCTGCGTCGGCTGCCACATATTATTCCGGCGGTGATGGTCGGATTAGTATTCCCCTCTCTCTGTGATCAGAGAATCAGCTCCTGACTGATTGAGAGAGAAATCAGCTTCTCTTTAACGTCACTCCTGAATCACTCTTTAGAGCACAAGTCCTACCTAAGCTTGTAGAGTTATAGTTTGCTTAGAGATGAGTACTCAAATGTAAGGTTGTTTACGTCCAATGGATGTTTGCACTCTCATATTCAAAAGCCGTGTGGATGAAATTTATCCTTCTTGCGAGGAAAGGAGAGACCGCAATTGATTACTCAGAAGTCAAAAGGAGTGCTACAATCATGTGTGACCAGCTTGTCTAACATGCGTGGGAACACGAAAGTGAAAGGCATTGTCTATGTTATTCAACATCAAAAAAAAAAAAGATGAACTTAGACTTTGAGATGATGCACATTGTTTTAGTCTCGTGTTTGTTGAGACATAGTTATGAATCCAGTGTTAGTGACAATAGTAGTTTAAAAAAAAAATTGAAACACATTTTTCACAGATTTGCACAACGGGTTATATATTTTGAATCTTGAAGAGAGTTTGTCTATGATATAGATGTCAAGAGGTTGAAACCTAATTACCTTAATATGACTTCTTTTTTGGCATTATGGGATAGGTAATATAAGTTGAATGTGACTCGTGAATTAACAACTTTCCGGATGGCGTCTCCCTCTCCCTCTCCTCTCCCACCCACCTCCACCACCCCTTCCAATGGCGTCCGGATCTGATCAACCATGGAGGCCCTTCTCCACTGGGATTTCTCCCCCGGCCTTGCGGTCGAGGCACAGGTTCGTCGGCGTTTTGGCTCATCCGTCCATTTCTCCCCTTCCTCTGGCTCCAGGGAATTCTTTCTGGTGGTTTCTTTTTCCTCGGCATCCTTTGTTCTCTCTGAAGAGTCGGTTGGTCTAGCTCTACAATCCTGTATTGGTGGTATTAGTGCTGGTTTCAAGGTCTTTAAGCTCTCTGATCGGAGATTTAGATTCTCAGTGGCATCTAATCATGTGGGACATTTCATCTATGGGCTGCGAGATAGAGTTTGGCCGGATTTTATTTGCCACTTCAGTCTTTTTCGTGGTGTGGATCCAAACATTACTGGTTTTAATCATCTTATGGATCCCTATTGGAATTCTTCATCGGAAGTGCTTGAGGTTTCTCAGAGATCCCCCACTGTTTTTCGGCCGAATTTGGGTTTTCTGAAACAGAGTGCAGCTCAGGATCATTCTGCCGTCCAAGAGTTAGCTAAATTTGACCTTACATCTTCAGCCGAACCACCTTGTTTTCACCCTCAGACGTTGATCAAGTTTGGTTCTTTTGAAACTTTGCATTATGCGGAGGCACAGGCAGCGCCGGTGGCCGCCGATCAACCGGCAGAGATCCTTTTTGGTAGTTTCTCCTCACCGGTTATTCCGGCCAAGCGCATTCAAGGAAAAGGCATTTATTATAATCAGAGTTTTTTGAGGAAACTCTGTTCCAGACTTTCCGTTTCCACGTTGGAACATTTGGAAGATTTGCGATTTGCGCGATACTCGGATCGGGATATTATGGAAGCTCTGTCAATCCCTGCAATCCCGCCCAAAGATATGGTTTTTGAATTCCTGGGCCGGTGTTCTCGCTGTGGGCTTAAGGATCATCTTATTGCGGCCTGTCCAGGTATATGTGAGGACTGCCAGCTTCTGGGGCTCAAATGTACTAGTTGTAGTGCATCACCAGGTTCAGATGGTCTCAACCCCAAGAATGTTCAGCCTGGCAAGTTGGATCTTCTATCAGATACATCTTTTTGTGGTAAGCGTAGTCATGGTAAATGCCCGGACGAAAAAATCTTGCCATCTTTAGGATCTCGCACAAGATCTTTTTGGGTCAAAGTTAAATGCAAGAAATGCAGTTTGGTGGGCCATTCGGCAAAAAATTGTCATGTACGCAAAATCTGGATCCCCAAGAAACAAAATTGTGCCATCGTACAAACTCAGGTTGGAGTGGAGCTGGACAACAAAATTAGTGATGATCCAAGGACTTCGTCTCCAAATAACGAGGATGATCGGTCTCAAGTTGGAGAAGCAGCAGAGACAATTGTTTCTAGTGGAGAGAGTGGCGTTTTGAGCGTTGCTCGCGCTGGGGATCCTAGCGTTAGTTTGGAAGTTTGTGAACACGTGCTTCAGATTACTCCAGAGCTTCAGAATATTGAGATGGCTAGTCAGGTGTTGAGTCCTCCTGGGATGGCTAGTCAGTTTGTGAACACGTTGTTTTCGGTGCAGCATCTGAATTCTGGGAGCTCTTCTTTGCAGCGGGATATTTGTCCTTTGATGGATCCTCCCTTTAACTTTGTTCAGTTTTGGCTGGGAGACAGTGCTTTTTGGTTGACCCTTACAGAGTTTAGTCACTTCGTGAAATTTGTTTTATCTGTGAGATATTTCCAAGAGCCACGCCTCTGTGCTCCTATGTTTGATGCTTTGATGGTGGACTTTGAAGTAGAAGAAGGTCTAGCGTTTCAGCTTTTGGAGCCAGCTACTTGGGAACTCCTTCAGTCTACTCTTGCAAGTTTATTTCTGTTCTCTATTTTTCACTCGTTCTCCATACTGGAGGTGGCCGAAAAGATGACTATTGCGTAGCTGTTTGAACTTGGAAAGTTTGGAGGTTCGATTGTTATCAATAACCTGTACTTGGATGTAGCAAACAATGGAGTGGTAAATATTCAGTTTCTGGAGCCTTTTTCTGATTCAGAGGTTGATGCTGGTAGACCTAGTGGAATTGCGGAGAACTTGGAGTTTCGAGACCAAGTTTCAAATGTGGGTTCTTCCAGCGCAGTTACCTGCAGCAAGCGTGGCAGACCAAAGAAATCTCAAGAGCCTAAATTAATTGTTACTGGCCCTCGGCGCCCAACTCGGCAGAACAACAACGGGTACAAGCATGAGGCCATTCCTAATTTCCCACCTCGTCGTTCCACTGCTTCCAAGGCCAAGAAGCCGGAGGTTCTGCGTTTGGAGGAAATGCGTCGCCTGGGTATTGAGCGCTGCCACATTGATCCGGAGGAGCTCACGGATGACAAACTTCTCCAAGGGCATTCAGATTAAACAAGCACGCTGCAGCTGGGTGCTTGAAATAAATAATCTTGTTGCTTTTCTTAAATGTGTTATTCTGTTGAACTACTCTAGCTGCGCCTGTCTTATGTCGAGAAGACTGAACCTGGTTAATATCTCTCACCATGCAATCTACCTTGCGTAACAGAACTTGGAATGTGATGAGCTGGAATATTCGGGGCATTAATGATCCCGCGAAATGGCCTCATATTCGTTGCAAAATTGAAGAAAGTGGTGCTTCCATCATTTGTTTGCAAGAAACTAAGCGTGCAGTTTTTATCTGGCTTTCATTCGAGGCTTTGCCCCAAAACGCTTTGATCAATATGCTTATGTCCCTTCTGATGGGGCCTCGGGTGGGCTCTTAATTCTCTGGTCTAGTAGGGCATTTGCTGGTAATGTGGTGATCCAAGATTATTGTGGTCTGGTTGTTGCATTCAACTCTCTTCACTCACAGGATGCTTTTATGCTTGCCAACATCTATGGTCCTTGCTCTGGCCCAGCCCGTGATGACTTTGTAGCTTGGCTTTTTCATCTCGGCATTGAAGATGATAATCTTTGGCTTCTTGTGGGTGATTTCAATTTCTATAGATCGGTGGAGAACCGTAACCGTGAAGGAGCTAACCTTGCTGATATTGAAACTTTCAATGAGGTGATTAGTTACCATGGTCTGGTTGAATTACCAATAAAAGGCCGCTCTTTCACTTGGTCCAATATGCAGTCAGACCCCCTTCTAGTACAGCTCGATTGGTTTTTTACTTCCACGGCCTGGACGCTAAAATTTCCAAACACCATGGTCACACCACTAGCGAGGCCAACCTCGGATCATGTGCCATGTGTGGTCTCGGTGGGCACTTCTATCCCCAAAGCTGCTGTTTTCAGATTCGAGAACCACTGGGTCGCTTTGCCTGGCTTCTTAGAGGTTGTAGAGTCAATCTGGCAGATTCACTGTCCTGGTGATAGCGCAAAAAGACTCTCCGCCAAGTTTAAACTCCTTAGGAAGGGTTTAAAGAAATGGTGCACTGGCATTTCTCAGCTCAACAATATAATTGAAAACTGCAATGAAGTTATTCTATTGCTGGATGAGTTGGAAGATCAGAGACCATTGCACATTTCGGAATGGAATTTCCGGGTCATAGTAAAGAACAAACTTGATCAACTTCTCAAGTGTAAGGAGTCCTATTGGAAGCAGCGTTGTACAGCGCGTTGGGCTAAATTAGGAGAGGAAAACACCTTCTTATTATCATGCCATGGCAACCATTAGTTTCCGGCGTAATTCCATAGCATCATTGACTAGGGATGATGGGTCTGTTGCAGTGGATCATGAGGAGAAGGCAGGGATTCTTTGGCATACATATAAACAGCGTCTGGGTGTTTCATATGGTATTGACGAGAGTTTTGACTTCTCTCGATTCATCCTGCCGCATGATGATCTTGGTTCACTTTCTGCACCCTTCACCATGAGAGAGATTGATGATGTGTTGAAGGCCATGCCAAATGCAAAAGCTCCTGGCCCGGATGGCTTCACCGGGTTGTTTCTTAAAAAATGTTGGCATATTGTGAAATGGGATTTCTATGATCTGTTTAGGGAATTCTGGAATGGAGACGTTAACTTGCAAAGTATTAACGACTCTTTCATTACGCTGATCCCTAAAGTAAACTCGCCGGAGGGGCCAAATGATTTCCGGCCTATTTCACTTCTTAACTGCTCTCTCAAATTTCTCACGAAAATTTTGGCCAATAGGTTGCAATCGAAAATATTGCAACTCATTCATGTAAATCAGTACGGCTTCCTGAAATCTCGCTCTATTCAGGATTGTGTGGCATGGGCTTATGAATATATCCATCAGTGCAAGCAATCAAAGAAAGAATGCATCATTCTCAAGCTCGATTTTGCCAAAGCTTTTGACACTATTGAACATAAAGCTATTCTGGAAATCCTGAAATGCAAAGGCTGTGATGAGCGGTGAGTTGGTTGGATTTCTCGTATCATGAGCAGTGGTACCTCCTCAATCTTGCTGAATGGAACTCCTGGGAAAAAGTTTTCTTGTAAGCGAGGAGTTCGTCAAGGGGACCCGCTGTCTCCGACCCTCTTCGTGGCTGGGTCTGACTTACTTCAGTCCATGGTGAACACCTTATTCAGTGATGGTATTCTACATGCCCCTCTTCCGATTCCAGGAGCAGATTTTCCCATAGTTCAATATGCAGATGATACTCTCCTAATATTGCAAGCGTGTCCGAATCAACTTCTAGCTTTGAAATCTTTGCTACAGGATTTTGCAAGTGCCACAGGATTGAGAGTCAATTACTCTAAGTCGTGCATTCTGCCGATCAATGTTTCAGAGGAGAAAATGATTGAGCTGACAGCAGCTTTTGACTGTTCCATTGGCACACTCCCATTTACCTACCTCGGTCTACCGCTAGGAACTGCAAGGCCGATGGTGAGAGATCTCGCTCCGGTTAGTGATCAAATCGAGAGACGTTTAAATTCATGTGCCCGGTTCTTGCCGCATGGTGGCAGATTGTTGTTAGTCAACTCAGTGTTGTCAGCCCTCCCCACTTTTCTCATGTGTTCCCTCAAGCTCCATAAGTCTTTCATCAAGACTGTCGATCACGCTAGACGCCACTGCCTATGGGACAAGCGTGAAGACTCCACCTCATTTGCTGGCTTAGCTGCTTGGGATAGAGTCTGTCGACCCAAAGAGAAAGGAGGGCTAGGGATCATCAATCTGGAACTACAAAACACAGCTCTTCTGCTGAAACAACTGCACAAGTTCTTCTCCAAAGATGACATCCCGTGGGTCAAGTTAGTATGGTCACAATATTCTGAAGGGGCACCTCATGCCCAGACAAAGAGGGGTTCATTCTGGTGGAGAGACATCTTTAGCCTTGTTGACATTTACCGCAGTATCACTTCCTGTCATGTGGGTGATGGTTCTTCAGTCTTATTCTGGAAAGATTTTTGGCGTCAAGATGAACTGTTGTCTGATACTTTTCCACGTCTTTTCTCCTTTGTGGAGCGAGAGGATTTGACGGTCCAAAAAGTTCTGATGAGTCAGAACCGCAGCTCAATGTTCGCACTGCCCCTGTCGGTTGAAGCCTTTGAGGAGTTCCAGGCACTCCAGCAGCTATGTGAAGAGGATATGATTCTGTCACTTGAGCCAGATAGCAGATCTTTTTCATGGGGCAAGAATACGTATACAGCCGCGAGTTTCTATCAGTTCATGTTTCAGTGTATGCCAAATGACACGGTCCTCACAAAAATTTGGAAATCACGGTGCATCCCAAAGCTGAAGGTCTTTTGTTGACTGCTGATCAATGATCGTCTAAATACGAGAGATATGATGATACGTAAGCTCTGGCAAGTGGATGGAGGGCCAAACTGTATCTTGTGTACCCACTCCATCTTGGAGGATTCAGAACATCTCTTCTTTGGATGTGCTTTTGCTCAGGCGTGCTGGAACACGGTGGGTATTTCTTGGGATCTTTCCAGAGATGTTAGAACAAGGATTGCCTTGGCAGCTGGTTCTTTCTCGCGCCCCAATTTTCTGGAAATTCTGGCCTGTGTGGCGTGGAATATATGGAAAGAACGCAATGACTTTATTTTCAATGGGGTGGATCCGTCTATGGAAAGCTGGAAGCGACGTACCAAAAAAGATTTGCTGCTACATCAGTTTCGAGTCAAGGCCTCGCTGGTTCAGAATATTTTGGACGCTGCTGATCTGTACTTCGGTTAATTTTTTGTTACTCTTTTTTAGACCGTGAGCTGGGTCATTTTGTTGTGACCCTTCCTCCCCCTCTCTCACCCCCGCCCCCTGTATGTAAAAAACTTTTTGTTCCCGCTTCTGATTAATTGAAAATTCACACCGTAGGGGTTTTCCCCTACGGTATCACGGTCTAAAAAAAATATAAGTTGAAAATGTATAAAGAAACTCCATGGTGATGGAGTTTAAACTTCATACGGTTATGAACCATTTGAGTCGCGTGAAACATGTCTACTAGGCAAAATGATCAAGACACCTTTCGCAGCGAGTTGCGGGAGGGTGCCTAAGTCATTGGAACTCATAGTGAGTATGCTTGCAAGGCAAACGTTAGACATGTTTATGCTTACTATGTTGGTTCTCCATATGGTTACATTGAATGGTCTATTTGCGTTTCTAAGGCTCTTGTTACTAACACTCGAGAACCCATAAAAAATGGGTATATAAAATCAAGACTTGATGAAAGGACAAGGATGTCGCCTAGAAGGGGGGTGAATAGGCGATTAAAACTTTTCCAGTTTAGTCTTGATAATTGCGGAATAAAACTAGATGTTTAAATTAACAAGCCAACAACCTAAATATACTAGGCTCACCTATGTGCACCAACAACTTATGCTAAGCAAGACAAGCAACAAGGTGATAGCAATGTATAAGACTTTAAGCGCGAAGGCTATCACAATGTAAAGTGCATAAGTAAAGAGCTCGGGTATAGAAATAACCGAGGCACGCGGAGACGATGATGTATTCCCGAGTTCCTCCTTTTTAGGAGAGTACGTCTCGTTGGAGGGGTGTGAGTTTCAAACTCAAGACGCCACAAATGGCCTCACCCTATTCTCCGGTGAATCTTGCCCAAAAGCTCGGTTCACCTTCCACTATTGATTTCCTTTTGGGCGAAAATCAAGGGAGGACGGGATGGCTGCCGGTCGCCCCAGGAGGTAGGTGGCCGTCGCCTGAGGTTGCTGAGAGCTAGAGGGGGAGCAGGTGGGCGTCGCCGACCGGGAGGAGGCGCGGCCGCACGGGGGAAGAGGTCGGAGAGGGCATGTTCTAGGGCTGCGTCGGCTGCCACATGTTATTCCGGCGGTGATGGTCGGATTAGTATTCCCCTCTCTCTGTGATCAGAGAGAATCAGCTCCTGACTGATTGAGAGAGAAATCAACTTCTCTTTAATGTCACTCCTGAATCACTCTTTAGAGCACAAGTCCTACCTAAGCTTGTAGAGTTATAGTTTGCTTAGAGATGAGTACTCAAATGTAAGGTTGTTTACGTCCAATGGATGTTTGCACTCTCATATTCAAAAGCCGTGTGGATGAAATTTATCCTTCTCGCGAGGAAAGGAGAGACCGCAATTGATTACTCAGAAGTCAAAAGGAGTGCTACAATCATGTGTGACCAGCTTGTCTACATGCGTGGGAACACGAAAGTGATAGGCATTGTCTATGTTATTCAACATCAAAAAAAAAGATGAACTTAGACTTTGAGATGATGCACATTGTTTTAGTCTTGTGTTTGTTGAGACATAGTTATGAATCCAGTGTTAGTGACAATAGTAGTTTAAAAAAAAAATTGAAACACATTTTTCACGGATTTGCACAACGGGTTATATATTTTGAATCTTGAAGAGAGTTTATCTATGATATAGATGTCAAGAGGTTGAAACCTAATTACCTTAATATGACTTCTTTTTGGCATTATGGGATAGGTAATATAAGTTGAAAATGTATAAAGAAACTCCATGGTAATGGAGTTTAAACTTCATACGGTTATGAACCATTTGAGTCGCGTGAAACATGTCTACTAGGCAAAATGATCAAGACACCTTTCGCAGCGAGTTGCGGGAGGGTGCCTAAGTCATTGGAACTCGTAGATACTAATGTGTCTGGCCAAATGAGTATGCTTGCAAGGCAAACGTTAGACATGTTTATGGTTAATATGTTGGTTCTCCATATGGTTACATTGAATGGTCTATTTGCGTTTCTAAGACCCTTGTTACTAACACTCGAGAACCCATAAAAAATGGGTATATAAAATCAAGACTTGATGAAAGGACAAGGATGTCGCCTAGAAGGGGGTGAATAGGCGATTAAAACTTTTCCAGTTTAGTCTTGATAATTGCGGAATAAAACTAGATGTTTAAATTAACAAGCCAACAACCTAAATATACTAGGCTCACCTATGTGCACCAACAAAACTTATGCTAAGCAAGACAAGCAAGAAGGTGATAGCAATGTATAAGACTTCAAGCACGAAGGCTATCACAATGTAAAGTGCATAAGTAAAGAGCTCGGTATAGAAATAACCGAGGCACGCGGAGACGATGATGTATTCCCGAGTTCCTCCTTTTTAGGGGAGTACGTCTCGTTGGAGGGGTGTGAGCTTCAAACTCAAGATGCCACAAATGGCCTCACCCTATTCTCCGGTGAATCTTGCCCAAAAGCTCGGTTCACCTTCCACTATTGATTTCCTTTTGGGCGGAAATCGAGTCCCGTACAACAATCTTGAGGCACAACCCACAAAAGGATTGGGAGCTCCAAGTGACCACAAAAGGCCTCAACTGCCACAAAAGGCGTCTAGGGTCCAAAGACCCAAGAGTAACAAGCTCACGAACTTTCACTTCCACGAATCCTCGTGGAGAGCACAAGCCGATGCACAAAAGCAATGGCAAGAACACAAGAAGTGCTCAAGTCCTTCACTCTCAAATCCCACCAAAAGCAACTAGTGCTTGTGGGGGGGAGAAGAGAGGAAGAACAAAGAAGAACTCAACAAATGGAACTCCAAGATCAAGATCTACTAGGTTCCCCTCACTTACACTGCGTTTGGATGTAGGAATTGGGGCTTGGAATTAGAGAATCTGGAATTAGACAGCAATTTCCCCCGTTTGGACTGGCCACGGAATTTGGGTTGGGAAACGCAGACCAATTCCCGGCGCACCCCTTTGCACACATCCGCTCGGCCCAAATCTTTCCGAGCTGGGAGGCTCGGAAACGCACGGAAACGAGCGAGCTCGCTCCTTCGTGAAACTTTCCCCTCCTCGCGAAACAGAATCGAGCGACCTCGACCGTGTCCCATCCCTCGTGAGCGGCGCCGGCGGCCAGGTACCGAGCTCCTCCCTTCCTCTCCTCTGAGCGCCGCCGTCCTCTTTGCCTCGTCCCAATTTCTCTGTTCTTGGGCAGGGTAGTGCCCTCCTCTCTCCATCTGAGCCGCGCCGCCACCATAAACCCTAGATGGGATGACGGTTAGATGCGGTCGGCGACGGGATTGGGACGGCGGCAGGATGGTGATGCATGTAAAATGCATACATGAACTTTGCACTTTAATTGCTTATATTCCAATCATATTTGCATCATATAAGGGTTATATCAATGTTTTATAATGATTTTTGGGAATATTCATTTATTTCCTATTTTTATGGAATTAACCCTGCACAGGCAGAAAACCCCGTTTTCTTATTTTAATGTTTCAGGGACCCAAACGTCAACGAAATCAGCTGGAAATTTACGGGCGTCAATATTTGGAAGGAAGAAGACCTGTGGGCGAAGGAAGCGAACAAACGGAGGTCCGAGGACCAAAAGGGGGTGGCCCACGCGGCCAGGTACTGTAGCCGCGTGGGACCCACCCGTTTGGCCCTCGTGGCTCCGTTGCCTTCGATCTTTTCTCCACCGACATCATCTTGACCTAAAAACGCCTATAAAAAAGGTCCCCCGACGTTCTCTGGAAGGAGCGCCGCACAAACACAGAAGCACCGAAACGGAGATCAGGAGCTGCAGATTGGAGGGGGAAAATTCTGGCGGGGCGCTGCCGGCGTGGTCTCCATCTTCTCCATCGACTTCTCCACCGTCTCCATGATGAAGAGGGAGTAGTCCACCTCTGGACTATGGGTTTGTGGAAGTAACTTATGTATCTCTCCTCTCTTGAGCTTCACTAATTAGCACCGTATGAGCTGCTGAACATGATTACAGTCACCGTTGTAATACCTTTGTGGTGGATCTTTATGAGTTAATATATGTTTGAGATTGCAATGTTTGTTTCAGTTATGAGTATAGATGCATATTATGTACCCCGTTCTTGTCTACTTGTTTTGATCAAGCATGTTTATGAGAGCGTGTGTGGGGGAACGTGTGCATTAGTTGGAGTAACGGGGGGTGGCTAGTGCAGTGAACGTGAGAGAAAGTTCTGCGATCCACTTTGGTATCTTTACCTTACTTTGTTGCCTCACTAGGGATAAACTAAAATACCATGCTACCGGGGATGTGGGCGTGACCATTGCCACTACTCCATGACTAGATCTAGCATGTTCTTATTTTCACTTCATGTCATGATACTTAATGCTATACTCTGAGTTATCTTAATTACTGAGGTGTTATGATTTAGTTCGCATCTTGGTGGAGTATAAGAGAGGTTAATAACCAAAAGATCTCTAAGTTAGGACGTGATGCCCATATATTTAAGTAACTTGTTATCAAACCCTGTGTTGCAATCTCATATGTTAACTGTGTGTGTTCCATTGTCTACCACTTTATAAAGAGAGAGTGCATTTGTGAAACCATGAACCCCAGTCCATTTTAAATCATAAGAAACACCTTTCCAACACCATATACCACTTTTCTATTTTCAGCCATCATTAAATCCGAAAATACAAAAATACTTTTCATCTTGCATACATCATTCAAAAAACCCAAAAATATCATTTATCATTGCATCCACCATCATTGCATATTTATTTCTTGTTTGCATTGCATAACTATCCTGATATCATTCTTACACCTTGTGCTTGACAACCACAGGTGAGGTTGAGGACCAAAACATCTAACCTTGTTTTGTAGGTAACCAAAAGAAGGATAAGAAGATAAATCTACCACTTCAGATTCCCCGAGAGTTCGATATTAAACCCTCGAGTCACCCTCGTGGGGAAAACTGTCTTCCACTTACTATACACTCTGCACTTGGAGTCTCAACCTAATCCCGTTTACTTTTGCATGTATCAAAGCCTTGCTCTTCGGGATCATCAGATGGGCACGGCGGCGGGAAGCTGGGCGTCCCCTCGTCTTTCCCTCCGGCGGGGCTGCGCCATCCTCCCGTTCTTCTCTGTTCTTCTTCCCGTAGTCGGCCTGCTCTTCTCTGTTCTTCTTCCAGTTCTTTTTTTTTACTGTAAATTTTCCCTGTTTTTAATTGATCCCCATGAACCGAAACAAAGGGAATATAGTTTGGCTAAAGATTTAGAAGATCTTAAACGGAAGTTGGACTAACTTGAGCGAGGCCTTTCTGGAATATTGAACTTCAAAGGTGTCTGTGGATCGGATGGTGCCAAGGCAGCAACACCTGCTTGATTTATGGTGGATCCATTATACATCAAGTAGACAAGTCTGGATGTCTGACTATGATTCAACTGAATACGGTGTGAATTTTCTCCTCAACACTCTATTGTAATCCATTGTGATTTGTGAGAGATTGATATATCATTGTGAAAGATTGCATTGCAGTATGTCTATTGAATTTTTTAGTGTTATATTATGATGTGTGCAAAATAATATATCAATATTCAAATATACACATACGATTTTTCTATAGGTAAGAAAGTTTTATATTGTCCAAACTCAACAAAACTTTCAATTCCAAGATTTATACATCCAAACAGGAATTGGAATCGTATGCTACACTTTGATTCCAGCCATAAATTCCCTTCACAACCAAACAACGGAATTTGAATTGGAGCCCATTTCCTTTCCATCTTGGAAATGGAATTGGTAAAACTTTCCTACATCCAAACACAGTGTTAGAGGAGGAATGGATTGGCGGAAATATAGATCTAGATCTCCTCTCTCAGATCCCTCAAATATATGCAAGAATCATGGGAGGAATTGGGAGACGAGCAAGCTTTCCAAGGTCAACAATGGAGGTGAGAGAGGGGGAAATTTCGTGCTTGGAAGAGCTGAACCCATTGGGGTAGAAGGGGGCCTTTTTATAGGTCCCTGAAAAAGAGCCGTTGCGGGAAAAATAACACCGAAGACTCCGGTCCGTGGAGGCACGAGTGCCAAACCGGCAGGCCGGAGACTCTGGTCCCCCTAAGGCCGGAGACTCTGGTGTGAGCACACCGGAGATTCCGGTCTAGGGGCACCGGAAACTCTGGCCTGGATTTCCCGCAACCACTCAGCAAACCTGAAATGCAATAACTTTCTTGTTTGAACTCCAAATCAGGTGAAGCCAACTTTGTTGGAAAGGTAACGACAAGAGCTTTCCTACAAAAAGAGTTAAGTTGACACACATGGAAAGGTGTGGAACTTTCCTAACGGATAAACCAATAATATTTCCAACAAGAAAACGCAACAAGTTTTCCAAACAAAATCTGTTTTCGAAGAACTTGGGTTTGTCATGAAGATCACGACAAGCACCAAAACCCAATAAGGAGAAAAGTCAAATAAGAACCAAGAAAGATGATGATGCCAAGTATGCAAAGGTTTGAGCTCTCCACAAAGATGCGATCAAGTTACTCACTTGAGAGCCCCTCTTGATAGTACGCCGTCTATCCTATAACCCGGTCTCCCACAAACACCATGAGACCGGTAAAAATAGAAACCCTATCAAGATCATACTTTTGCCTTGCGCATTCCACTTGAGCTAGATGATGACGATCTTGATCTCTTCAAGTGGACCACCTTTCTTGATTGCGCTTTGCTTGGTGAAGACTCACATATCGCTCCCCCATACACCACTATGGGAGAGCCTCTCTTAGGCACATCTTCACTTGACCATTATCTCCAAATGGGTGACAAGCTTCAAGCATAGGATTTCTTCGATATGCTTCTCTTGAACTTGAACTTGCACTTCATCTTCTTCTCTTAATATATATGATGACTTGAATATTACTTTGGTCATCACTTTATCTTCTTCTTTCAATCTTGATACCAACACATGGTGTTCAAGAATTGCCAATGGACAAGCCCTACAAGGATAGCTCAATGCAACTATTAGTCCATAGAGATTGTCATTAATTACCAAAACCACACATGAGGGCTCATGCACTTTCACTTGATTATTTGTCTGACTATGCTTGACGGTTCATGAATTTTTGATAGTGTTGCCACTAATCATATGAAGGGAAGCGAAAACATTGTGAAGAGTTTAATGTATGAACTATCCAATCACACCTACATCACTATTAGGGATAATACAAGGCTAAATGTATTTGGTTACGACAAGGTTGTGATTTTTAATGATTCGTCAATGGAGAATGTCATGCTACAAGGCTAAACATATTTCATAAATTACCTTTGTGTTAGACAACTTGCAAAAATGTGGCTATAGTGTTTTCTTTGTATTGCATCATGCGACCACCTTTTGGAGCAATTCTCTTAAAATGGTCTTTGTTGGATTTGTTGAAAATGCTTGATAAGTGAACTTCAGGATAAATCACCGCGTCCATTGTTTGGATATCTCCCAACCTCTTACTTATTTGTATCTAGCATTGCTTGCTTGTTTAACTTGTATGCTGGTGTGTATCCTTGTCGTCATATAGGTTGCTCAACTAGTTGCATGGTCTAGAAATCTGTGTTTGTGTTATCATCACCTAATTTGCTAAGAAAGAAAGTCAAATTTATATTCGCACATTCACCCTCCAGCTACTCATCCTCTTTGATCATTTGAAGAACGCTCAAATAGAATACGACAATCCATTATCGGTATTGGTGGATATTGTGTCATCACATCGCTCCAATGAAGATTAGCACCCTCAAAGGCGTGAACTTCATGACAAATCCTCGTCTCTGTTGTGTGGTTATTTCTCTCCTTACTTACTTTCTACTAACTTATTATCATGTGCGGCTTAGAAGTATTTTGTTAGGTAGGTTGCTCTCACCTAGTTGTATATATAAATAATCTATATTATTGTTCACCCCTTCTAGTATACCTATTCGGTCGTTTCAAATACCAATGTTCATCACGCAAGAACCATAAGAACACCACCAAAGTCGCCAAATGGGCACCATTGAAGTAGCTAGGAGGAGTAGACAATCCACGAGAAGAAGGTTGACCAGATTTTGGAAGAACAAGCAAAAAAGATCATATGTAGGCAACCATCGAGTTGAAATGGACGAGTGGATATCTGTTCTTCACATAGCTAGATAGGAAAGGAAAATGAACAAGAAAAATGATGAAACAAGTTGAAGAGCATCAACAAACTTGAGCTGATGATCACTGGTTGCTCCCAGGAGCTCATGAAGCCATCATATAGTTAGCCAAACCAAGTAAAGTATCGTTTCTTATCATAGACTATGCACTACAACACATCACAATCACAAAACAACAATCAATAGTCTAGTTGATCAAATGCTAACCATGGGCTTATATACCATAAAAGGACCAAACTCCTGAAACATTTTGCCATATAATATCCAAATATTCGAATGTTTGATCAACTAGTACATAACTAGACCCAAAGATAAGACATCCATCCAAGAACCCATGCGAGCATGCTCAAATCTCAAATTTGACCATATTAGCCATTTAAACTACGTCTAACATTCAAATTCATATAGAACATGAAAATATATGTGCTCATGGATCATTTAACCCATTTTAATCATATACATCTGATACCCGATGACGTAGTTACCTGCGTCAAAAGAATATGGGCTAGGTTGAGACTCCAAGTGCAGAGTGTGTAGTAAGTGGAAGACGTGTTTTCCCCACGAGGGGTGACTCGAGGGTTTAATATCGAACTCTCGGGGAATCAGTAGTGAAGATTTATCTTTCCTATCCTTCTTTTGGTTACCTACAAAACAAAGTAAATGTTTTGGTCCTCAACCTCACCTAGTGGTTGTCAAGCACAAGGTGTGAGAATGATATCAAGATAATATGCAATGCAAACAAGAAATAAATATGCAATGGTGGTAAATAAATATGCAAGGATGGTGGTAGCAATGATAAATGATATTTTTGGGTTTTATATGATGAATGCAAGATGTAAAAGTGTTTTTGTATTTTCGGATTTTTAAATGGCAGAAAATGGTAAAGTGGTAAAAGTGTTGGAAAGGTGTTTCTTATGATTAAAAATGGACCGGGGTTCATGGTTTCACAAATGCACTCTCTCTTTAATAAAGTGGTAGACAATGGAACACTAGAGTTGACATATGAGATTGCAAACAACAGTTTAATGACAAGTTATAATTATATGGGCATCACGTCCTAACATAGAGACCTTTTGGTTATTAGTCTCTCTTATACTCCACCAAGATGCGAACTAAATCATAACACCTCAGTAATTAAGATAACTCAGAGTATAGCAATAAGTATCATGACATGAAGTTAAAATAAGAACATGCTAGATCTAGTCATGGAGTAGTGGCAATGGTCACACCCACATCTCCGGTAGCATGGTATTTTTTTTATCCCTAGTGAGGCAACAAAGTAAGGTAAATACCCAAGTGGATCGCAGAACTTTCTCTCACGTTCACTGCACTAGCCACCCCCGTTACTCCAACTAATGCACACGTTCCCCCTCACACGCTCTCATAAACATGCTTGATCATGACAAGTAAATAAGAACGGGGTACATAATATGCATCTACTTTCATAACTGAAACAAAACCATTGCAATCTCAAACATATATTAACTCATAAAAAGATCCACCACAAAGGTATTACATAGATGACCGTAATCATGTTCAGCAGCTCATACGGTACTAATTAGTGAAGCTCAAGAGAGAGAGAGATACATAAGTTACTTCCACAAACCCATAGTCCAGAGGTGGACTACTCCCTCTTCATCATGGAGACGGTGGAGAAGTCGTTGGAGAAGATGGAGACCACGCCGGCAGCGCCCCGCCGGAGTTTTCCCCCTCCAATCTGCAACTCCAGGTCTCTGTTTCGGTGTTTCTGTGTTTCTGCGGCGCTCCTTCCAGAGAACGTCGGGGGCTATTTTTATAGGCGGTTTTAGGTCAAAACGGAGTCGGTGGAGGAAAGATCGACGGCAACGGAGCTCCGAGGCCAAAAGGGGGGTCCCACGCGGCCAGGTACTGGCCGCGTGGGCCCACCTATCTTGGCCCTCGGGCTCCGCTTGTTTGCTTCCTTCGCTCCCAAGTCTTCTTCCTTCCAAAAATTGACGCTCGTAAATTTCCAGGTCATTTGGACGTCGTTTGGGTCCCTGAAACATTAAAATATAGAAATAGGGTTTTCTGCCTGTGCAGGGTTAATTCCATAAAAATAGGAAACATATCAAATATTCCCAAAATCATTATAAAACAGTGATATAACCCTTATATGATGCAAATATGACTGGAATATAAGTAAAATAATGCAAAGTTCATGTATGCATTTTACATGCATCAACATCCCCAAGCTTAACCTATACTCGTCCTCGAGTATGAAGGTGATAAAACTAACATGGACTTTGCAATTTAATACTATCAATGGATATCAAAGATGATTACTATTGCTACATAGAGTCAAATGATTCATTCTTAAAAGGAGTAGCAATATGCAAGATAGTTTATGAAGTGATATCAAGTATTCAATGCAAGGATGTTCAATGATAATTCACAAAGTGTAACATAAAGAAAGTACTATGGACCACATGTATGCATAATGAAAGTAAGAACATCCTATAATGGTCATAGAGTATTGATGAAAATCTGAATATAAAAGGTGGACACTTTGGAAAGATATATATGAGTAGAGGTAAAGCATGAATAAGTTTCATCTAACTTCTGAACTTCTCTACTTAAGTTAATGATTGTAATGTGGTAATCCTTGGTGTCAAGCTCTCATTCCCCTATCATAGCATCTTGAATGATTAAGTTTAAAGTGAAAGCAAATATGAGTAGTGTGCTTGACAAAGTACAGGTTGAAAGTCTCATGCCCCTTGAATACAAGTACCTACTCCATGTGTTACTCAACTTGGAAACAAAGCAAGTTCAAGTTAAATATCATTGTAAGTAATAATAGTATCATTAAGAGCGTCAACTGGGGTACCTCTTGTCCCAGGATATGGAACAAGCCCATATCAAAATGACAAGACAAACAAACACAATGAACAATCTCAACACCCTTTTTATTTACCATTAGATAGCTTTTTATTGTAAGGTGTATCACAGAAGGTTCACCATAGCATGTAAGTAAATTTCCACCATGAATGATGCATGGCTTAGATTAGCGGCCCAGGCGTCTCTCTAACCATTTATACAAACTCATTTAAACTCACTTCATTTCCACATTTATTTCACCCATGGTAAGCATCCATAAACAAAAGTACATGATATCAACTAAATGAATGAAGTGCATGTTGAAAGCTTGCCATGTGACAGCACATATGAGCTAACTCTCAACCAAAGACATTTGTCAAGCCACAACATCATAATTTTAATCACAATGGGTCATGTTTTATTTATGCAATGAAAGTAAAGTGTGCATCAAGTTCGAGAGAGCTCTATAACCAACTTTTCCCATAACAATCAACAACATAAGCATTTTCATTCAGAGGTATAGATAACACAAATATCATGATAAACATACTCGGAATAGCATAAAGCTAATAGGTAGATATGGTGGACTCACTGGAAAAACTTTGGTTGAAGGTGTTGGAAACAAGTTTTTGCTTGTTGGAATTTTTGGGCTAGCAAGAGGGAGAAAGTTGACCATCTAAATGCATGCATGAGTGTCCATAGAACTAACTAATCCATGTTAAACAAGTAAATAACATTCAGCATCAAAACATGAATAAAAGATAGCTCTTGATAAAATACTTGCAAATTATTACTCATTAACAAGCTCATGAATCATGCAACTATATGTATCTTTTAAAATCAACTCAACATCCCTTTTCCCAATCTTATAATAGCATCCAACATAATTCAACCCAAATTTCCAGTAGCTCTCTCATATATAAATGATAGTGTGGTGGTCTCACAAAATAAAAATCAAACCAAAACAAACAAAAAGACGCTCCAAGTTTATGCGATAAAGTGTTTCGATCGAAAAACAGAAGTTAGACGTGTGCAAACCGAGAGTGTGTAGGTCCAGTGGGGTTGTCTTCACATCCCCAAGCTTATGGTCTTCACCATCCTTGGATAGCTCTTGGTGCATCTCCTCTAATCCCTGTGAAAAAACTTCAAAACACCGTTTCTCCCATTTCTTTTTCTGTGGGGTGCATTAGTAGTGATAAACAAATAGATTTCTTGCTGCATATAATCCTTGAAAAAAATTCATATGAATGTCCAGAAAGTGTATAATGTTGTATGCCTACTCATAAACTCAATTGGATCAAAAAGATTCAAGTTAAAAGTTCAAAGCATGCATCAAACAAAATGGGACAGAATCTGTCCAGAAAAACAGCAGCAGCAAAACGTATTTTTCTACCCTACTTAACTTTGTCGAAAATTCCGAAAAATTCATGCATACAGAGGATGAAAAGTTGCAACTACAGTTCAAATATGAGCTCATTCGGAGTTACAGAATAAGAATTAAAAATCATACCGTGCACAGATTCGTGCAGGAATAAAATCTCCGAACGCTATAAGCAACTTTTCAAACCAAAATGAGTAAAACTTGGCACTTTATTAAAAATTCCAGAAACTAAACTAAACAAAGTCTCTTGTTACAGCAAGAGGACACAAAGAAAATCACAAATAAAAACAACCGGGTTGCCTCCCGTAAAGCGCTTTCTTTATAGCCATATAGCTAGGCTTCTTACTTGATGTTTATTGTGGACGAAGCTCATGAGGGAGCTTGAACTTTGGTGTGTCCCTCTTCCTTGGGAAGTGTTCCATGCACTTCTTGTGTGGAAACTGAAACTTCACATTCCCTTCTTTTGAATCAATGATAGCACCTGTAGTACGAAGAAAAGGTCTTCCAAGAATAATTGGACTAGAGGTTTTATTCCCCATATCCATGATTAGAAAATCAACAGGCACAAATGTCATATGTAACTCTACCATAACATCACTTACTTTTCCTAAAGCATGTTTAATGGAATCATCAGCAAGTGCAAGTTCAATAGAGCATTTTTCAAGATTTTTCAATTCAAGTACTTCATATAGTTCTTTAGATAAAACAGAGACACTAGATCCTAGATCAAGTATAGCATGGTGTGTCTCTTTTCCAATGGTTACTAGGACTTTGGGAATCCATATATCCCCAAGCTTAGGTGGTATCATAGCCTCTTGGTTGTACCTAGCAATCTTTTCTTTCAAGACATGATTAGCAATATAAGAACCAAAACCAGCTTGGTTATTATGGAAGGATCACTTGCAAATTTTTGTAAGATAGATATTAATTCATGCAAGCTACAATTCTCTAAGTCAAGCAATGGTTCCTTGACTTCACTAAGCATTTTAACTTCCTCAACTTTCTTTTCTAACTCAATCAACAGAAGAGATTCATCATATTCAGTTTCGTTAACTTCTTCTTTTAAACCAACAAGTTGAGACATAAATGGCAACAAATATTCAGGATAGTTCAATAATTCATTAAGAGTTTCCTCCAAAGTAAGAGGAACATTTTCAGCAATATTAATAGAATTCATTCCAACCACAGGTGGTGCTTGTGGTTTCCCTGCAGACATACTCAATAAAGTGGCTTGGTTATCAGCTAGTTTTGACAAGGCTTTGTCTAGTCCTGCAGTTTGGAGTTGTAAGCCTTTAATATCAGAACTAATAGAAGCAACAGACTTATTCAACTCTTGTATCATGGTATTATGACTAGCAACTTGTTCCATAAGAATTTTATTAGCCTCAAAATTATCATTACGTGGTGGCATAGGCTTCCAATTATTATCACTAGCATTAGGATATGGAATAGAAGGACGATTGTTGGGAACATATGGGGGTTTATTATAAGAGTTATAATTGTTGTTACCATACCCATTATTACCATAGTTCCTAATGAAGTTGACATCAATATTTTCAGGATTATTACCAACTAGTTCTTGCAAAGGCACATTTTCAATATTTTGTTTATTAATGAAAGCAAGAATAGTATCCATTTTAGATGACAAATCATTTGTTTCTTCTATGGAGTTCACTTTCTTAGAAGGATTAGGTGCTCTATCAGTATGCCATTGACTATAGTTTTGCAAAATACTTTCCAATATGTTCTTAGCTTCTACTATAGTTTTTCCCATAAAAGCACCTCCAGCAGCAGAATCAAGAATATTTCTAGACATGTAATTTAGACCATTGTAAAAAGAGTGTAATATGGTCCATTCGTTGACCCCATGTGATGGACAAGTTCTAAGCATAAGTTTAATCCTATCCCAAGCCATAGCAACATGTTCATTTTCATTTTGCCTAAAAGAAAGAATGTTGTTTCTATTTTGCAAAATTTTAACAGGAGGATAGTATTTCTTAATGAAAGCTTCTTTTAAATCATCCCAAGTTTTAATGCTATCAATAGGTAATGAATGCACCACTCTTTAGCTTTTCCTCTAAGTGAGAAAGGAAATAACTTCAGTTTTAGAATATCACTTTCCACATTTTTAAATTTCTGCATGTCACATATTTCAACAAAATCATGAAGATGCATAGAGGCATCCTCCATAGCACTACCGCCAAATTGTTCCCTAGTTATCAAGTTCAACAAACTAGGACTTACTTCATAACTATCAGCATTTATCTTAGGTGTGGCAATGGGCCTAGCAATAAATTGATCATTTGGAGTGTTTGTGTAATCACACAACTTAGTTCTTTCTCCCATTTTAGCAAGTTTTTATGTGTTTTTTAATTTTTTATGCAAAACAAAATAAAATAAATATGCAAACCGAAATAAAAATGCAAGACAATGACAAAACAAGATAAATTGCTTTGAAGGTAAAGATGGATAAGATGATGCTCACGTAGGTGCAACCTCCCCAAGCTTAGGTGTTAGCACAAGTTGGTGATGAAGTTGACTTGGTGAGATATCCTTGGATAAACCCGGCGCCAGAAAACAGAGCTAGTGCAGGGGACCCTTGGATAAACCTTTCAGCAATGATTCCCCGGCAACGGCGCCAGAAAACAGTCTTGATCCCGACGTAGTTACCTGCGTCAAAAGAAATGGGTTAGGTTGAGACTCCAAGTGCAGAGTGTGTAGTAAGTGGAAGACGTGTTTTCCCCACGAGGGGTGACTCGAGGGTTTAATATCGAACTCTCGGGGAATCAGTAGTGAAGATTTATCTTTCCTATCCTTCTTTTGGTTACCTACAAAACAAAGTAAATGTTTTGGTCCTCAACCTCACCTAGTGGTTGTCAAGCACAAGGTGTGAGAATGATATCAAGATAATATGCAATGCAAACAAGAAATAAATATGCAATGGTGGTAAATAAATATGCAAGGATGGTGGTAGCAATGATAAATGATATTTTTGGGTTTTATATGATGAATGCAAGATGTAAAAGTGTTTTTGTATTTTCGGATTTTTAAATGGCAGAAAATGGAAAAGTGGTAAAAGTGTTGGAAAGGTGTTTCTTATGATTAAAAATGGACCGGGGTTCATGGTTTCACAAATGCACTCTCTCTTTAATAAAGTGGTAGACAATGGAACACTAGAGTTGACATATGAGATTGCAAACAACAGTTTAATGACAAGTTATAATTATATGGGCATCACGTCCTAACATAGAGACCTTTTGGTTATTAGTCTCTCTTATACTCCACCAAGATGCGAACTAAATCATAACACCTCAGTAATTAAGATAACTCAGAGTATAGCAATAAGTATCATGACATGAAGTTAAAATAAGAACATGCTAGATCTAGTCATGGAGTAGTGGCAATGGTCACACCCACACCTCCGGTAGCATGGTATTTTTTTTATCCCTAGTGAGGCAACAAAGTAAGGTAGAGATACCCAAGTGGATCGCAGAACTTTCTCTCACGTTCACTGCACTAGCCACCCCCGTTACTCCAACTAATGCACACGTTCCCCCTCACACGCTCTCATAAACATGCTTGATCATGACAAGTAAATAAGAACGGGGTACATAATATGCATCTACTTTCATAACTGAAACAAAACCATTGCAATCTCAAACATATATTAACTCATAAAAAGATCCACCACAAAGGTATTACATAGATGACCGTAATCATGTTCAGCAGCTCATACGGTACTAATTAGTGAAGCTCAAGAGAGGAGAGATACATAAGTTACTTCCACAAACCCATAGTCCAGAGGTGGACTACTCCCTCTTCATCATGGAGACGGTGGAGAAGTCGTTGGAGAAGATGGAGACCACGCCGGCAGCGCCCCGCCGGAGTTTTCCCCCTCCAATCTGTTGGAGATATGCCCTAGAGGCAATTAATAAAGTGATTTTATTTGTCATATCTCAATTGTTCATAATATGTTTTAAATACCATGCTATAACTGTATTACGCGGAAACATTAATACACGTGTGGTATGAAAACAAACAGGTCCCTAGTAGCCTCTATTTAACTAGTTCGTTGGGTAACAGATGATCAAGGTTTCCTGATCATGGACAATGGCGTCGGTTAACAATGGAGTCATATCATTGGGTGAATGATTTGATGGACATACCCAAAATATAGAAACGTAGTGTTCATACCTTCGACTGTGAGATCATATCAAATCTCTGCTTCTGGAAGATGCGGCTGATCGCATCAAACGGCATGTCTTATATAGCATGACAATAAAGGTGACACTTTCGGGTATCGGAAGGAAGTAGTAGAAGCGAGTGATCAAGAGCGGGAATTGCCAATCCAAATAACAGGACAGATACTCTGGGCCCACTCGGTGAGATTACATCAATAAGCTTGCAAGCATGTTACTAGGTCACGGGGATGTAATATCACAGACGAGTAAAGATAGATTTGTCGATGATGAGGTCATGCTCGGTAATCGTGATACCGGAGAACGATGCTCGGACAATCTAAGTATCGACAGGCAAGAGGATGAGACTGGACGTCTAAAGGTTCAAACGATAAAAGGTCTTTCGTGGATGCACAGTGGCTATCACGGGTATCCAGACCCCGCTGTTAGTCATTGATAGGAGAATGTGTCTCGTTCATGTCTGTGTGGTCCCGAATCGTAGGGTAACACACTTAAGGGTAGGTGACGATTAGATTGGATATAAGAGAGAAAGAAACCGGGAACTCCGGAAGCGTTCCGGAACATGTCCGATGTTGATCGGAGGCAACGAAATATGTTTTCGGAGTTCGAATGAATTAAATAATACGTATTTAATATTAATAAGTGTTATTGATGATTAAATATATTTTTTATTTAATTAAATTCAAATTTAAAAGGCATTAAAACCTATATGGGCCTTAGAAGCCCATTAGGGAAAAACTCCCAAAAAGAAAAAGGAAAAAAAGGGGGGGGGGGGGAGGGCCAGCGGCTCCCCCATGGTCGGTGCACCATGTCCCACATGGGGGAGCCAAGGAGGTTGGCCTGCTCCATGCCTTGGAAATTCATCCTTCTTCCTTCTTCTTCTCTCCTACCTTGAGCGTGGTTCCGTTTTTGGAGCTACGTACGAGGAGAGAAGTCTCTCCACCTTACGCACACCGCCGTGCTTCGAGATCCAATCTTCTACTTCCGCTGCTCTGCTGGATCTGGAGCTCGGAGGTCGTCATCTACACCGCACGTGTGTGGAACTACGAGGCGCTACACGTGTGGCGCTGGGAGTACGACTACTTCCTCTACACGACCTTGAGGTCGGCTTCGTCGGCTTCATCGGTAACGTTTGTGCGGGAACGTAATCCCGCTTTCGGTCTACAAGGGTATGTACTCCGTCCTCCTTCGTATAGTATATCTGCATAATTAGATCTTGGCTAGTTTATGGTTATCGTCGGTAGGAATTTTTTTGTTTTCTGTCTACGATCCCCTTCACAATCTGCAACTCTAGGTCTCTGTTTCGTGGTTTCTGTGTTTCTGCGGCGCTCCTTCCAGAGAACGTCGGGGGGCTATTTTTATAGGCGGTTTTAGGTCAAAACCGAGTCGGTGGAGGAAAGATCGACGGCAACGGAGTTCCGAGGCCCAAAAGGAGGGGTCCCACGCGGCCCATGTACCTGGCCGTGTGGGCCCACCTATCTTGGCCCTCGGGTCTCCGCTTGTTTGCTTCCTTCGCTCCCAAGTCTTCTTCCTTCCAAAAATTGACGCTCGTAAATTTGCAGGTCATTTGGACGTCGTTTGGGTCCCTGAAACATTAAAATATAGAAATAGGGTTTTCTGCCTGTGCAGGGTTAATTCCATAAAAATAGGAAACATATCAAATATTCCCAAAAATCATTATAAAACAGTGATATAACCCTTATATGATGCATCAACATCCCCAAGCTTAACCTATACTCGTCCTCGAGTATGAAGGTGATAAAACTAACATGGACTTTGCATTTTAATACTATCAAAGGATATCAAAGATGATTACTATTGCTACATAGAGTCAAATGATTCATTCTTAAAAGGAGTAGCAATATGCAAGATAGTTTATGAAGTGATATCAAGTATTCAATGCAAGGATGTTCAATGATAATTCACAAAGTGTAACATAAAAGAAAGTACTATGGACCACATGTATGCATAATGAAAAGAAAGAACATCCTATAATGGCCATAGAGTATTGATGAAAATCTGAATATAAAAGGTGGACACTTTGGAAAGATATATATATAAGTAGAGGTAAAGCATGAATAAGTTTCATCTAACTTCTGAACTTCTCTACTTAAGTTAATGATTGTCATGTGGTAATCCTTGGTGTCAAGCTCTCATTCTCCTATCATAGCATCTTGAATGATTAAGTTTAAAGTGAAAGCAAATATGAGTAGTGTGCTTGACAAAGTACAGGTTGAAAGTCTCATGCCATTTAGCTTCAGTTTACAAGAAATTCATTCAAATTCAAACACAACAACGTAGTGGATGAACTATATTATTCAGGAGAGCATCACAATAAGAAGACGAACATCAATATCTACCACGTCTCGATGGCCAACTCATAGCACGACGCGACAACCAGTAAGAGCATCTCCAACAACATTTGTAAATTGGAATTGTAAAAGCTGGATATAGCAAGAAGAGAGAGAAGGTATACAAAGGCAACAAGTTTTCTGCTTTTGCAGCATTTGTATAGCTAGATTGTAAAATCCTGTCCATATCACAATGACATGTGGGGTCTTTTTGTCAGACAGAAAATTGCATCTTCTTCCTCCTGTAGAGCGCACAAGCAGGGAACTGGAGCGCACAGCCGAGGGCGGTTGGCGGCAGGAGAGGGAGGGGCGGGGCCGGAATCTAGCCGGGGCGGGGTCACCGTCGTCCACCGGTGCGCGCGGAGGCGAGGGGCGCGGGGGCGAGCGAGCTCGATTTGGTGACGGGGAAGGTCACAGCGGTGGCAGGGCGGGGAGGTGAACAACGGCCGGAGCACCTAGGGCCGCGGCACGCCTTGTCCCGCATCGGCGTCGGCGTCGAGTGGCCCAATTCGGCCGGCTGGTACGCGGGCGCCGGCGAGCTCGATTTGGTGACGGGGAAGGTCACGACGGTGGCAAGGGCGAGACGGCGAACGACGGCCGACGCACCTAGGGCCTCGGCGCGCCTTGTCCCGCACCGGCGACGGCGTCGAGCGGCCAATTTGGCTGGCTGATACGCGGGAGCGGGCGAGCTCGATTTGGCGGCGTTGAAGCTCGCACGGCCGGGAAAAGTTGGGGGGGCGGCGGCGATGCTCCGGGAACGCGTGGAAGGAGGCGCCGGGGCAAACGGCGGCGCGGGAGGCGGCGGGGCGGTGGTCGGGGCGGGGAAGGAAGCGAGGCGGGGCGGGGAAATTTCCTATCGGGAGCAGTTGGCTCTCCCGGCTCACTTTTGGCCAGTATACAAAGTGGCTCTAGACTTTGCAAATATGCAAAGGGAAGGTGCAGTTTTAGCAAGCTTTGCAAAAAATTTGGTGTGGGGACCAGTTATACAAATGCTGTTGGGGTCTATTTTTTTGCCCCAATTTGTAAAAAGACAGTTTTTACAAATCTTAGAGAGTTTTACAAATGCTGCTGGAGATGCTCTAAGAGAGTAAAACAGATTGGAAGAAGGCAAACACCATAGTGTAGGAGGAAAGCCAGAGAGGGTGGAGAGTAGAAAACTCACTGGCGAGAACCACTGGGGCCACACCCCCCAGAGCATGACACGGTAGCGCGTGCACCTAAAAATTTGAAAGGAAGGAGAAAAATTCTAAATGCTTCAGTTAATGTACACGTTCTTCCCCGCAAAAAAAAGGTACAAGTTCTTGTACTGTTAGTGGAAATTGTACTTATTTTTGTATTAGCCGATGAGAAAGCCAATTTGCTAATGTTCGACTAGGACAAATGTGTGCTACCAGCCTACCACGTATCCATCGAAAATCTCCACACGCACACTCGGATCCACGTATACCAACCGCCCAAATCTCACTGACAGCAGGGACCCACGCGCCGGCCGACCTAGCCACGGAGGCGTCGTTTCTCGCAGCCACTCGCGAGCTGCGACGCGGAGCGCGTGGGACCCACCGCGTCGACAGATTTGGGCCCATGTCGCGGATGGGCCTTCCCGTCCAGTCCAGCTTCCTTCCTTCCCCCGCTCCCCGTCTCACTCTTCACTCTCCTGTTCCGCGGCCTCCGACCGAGCGCTCTCCGCCGGCGACGAGCTTGAGCTCGAGCCGTTTCCCGAACAGTCCGCGGAGGAGGAGGCGGCGCCGGCGGACATGGAGCCTATGAGCGTCGACAGCAGCGGCTCCGGCGGCCTGGACGCGCAGATCGAGCAGCTCCTGCAGTGCCGCCCGCTCCCCGAGCAGGAGGTGAGGTTTCCGTGCTGCCACTCTGTCTGGCTTTCTAGCTGCTTTTCGCCGCGCGATCTGGCGAATGCCGGTTTTGATCTGTTAGGACTTGAGACGGGGGACGGACGTCTCTAGGGTTTTCTGTTCCTGGCCTGCTGGCTCGAGGATGTTTGATCCGTTGATTTGGGCGCTTTTGTTACCCTTTCTTACTGCCTGGTTATCTCGTGGTTTGGAGGATGATATTATGCTGAGTAGTTTGTGCCCGGCTGGGGAAGTGCGGGTTTTGAATCGTTATGGTTCCGTGGTTCAGATTTGGTCTCTCGTGCTTAGATCTCTCGCGGTAGTCGCGGCAAAGAAGCATAAAAAATGGAACTTGGCGTGTCACTGTAACGTTCTGTTTCAGAGGACACGTTTGTTACCTAATTTGGTATTAAAAATGGCATCTTTATGGTCAAGTGAATATTTCTCCAAAAAAAAAAAGGTCAAGTTCAAAACTGTGGATCAAAAGCAGGAATATTTGATATGCACATATGTAGAGTTATATTGTAATATTCCTGGAATCGGAGATTTTGCTCGTGTTCTCATGAGCCCATGTGTGCAGGTTAAAGCACTCTGCGAGAAGGCTAAGGAGATATTAATGGAGGAAAGCAATGTTCAGGTAACACATACTACAGCCACTGCATCTTTCGTTTATCTTTACACATGCGAGGCGGTATTGCTATAGCTGGTTCTAAAGGTTATTTGAACTCACTATACAGTCTTGGATTGATTTGAGCTACATCATCGGCATCGTGTTGCTCCACATAGCCGCTCTATCCCTTTTTCAGTCCTACGTGTCAGGAGTGTTCTGATCAAGAAGTTGACCTTCGAATGTTTCACTTATAACAGCTTCAGTGCTTTTCAGTTTAACCCCTAAACCAGAAAATGCTGATGCTAAAATAGACAGTAGTCAGTTAACTATCTTCTTCCTTCTATTCCATTTCATCAGCTTAATAGTTGGCTCTTCTTGTTATCAGTTATCACCATATTTAACAAAGTTCCTTTTATAACTGACTCAAATATGCATCGATACAAACATGATCTGAAAGTATTTACACGTACCATGGCAAGGTACAGAGGTAGAGAAGCATCCACTCTAAGGTTTCCTCTTTTTTTGGTTATGCAGCCAGTAAAAAGCCCAGTGACAATTTGTGGTGATATTCATGGACAATTCCATGATCTTGTTGAGCTTTTCCGGATTGGCGGGAAGGTAGTACTTACATTAGCTATCTTTTTTCTTCCCTACATTAACACCATGCTCCAACATTGCATTCTCAAAAGATTAACATTGTTTCCCCTGTTGTTTCCAGTGTCCAGATACTAATTATTTGTTTATGGGGGACTATGTGGATCGTGGCTACTACTCTGTTGAGACTGTTTCTGTAAGAACCAACCTACTTGTTTTCTTTGATGAGCGCTCATATATTGTTTAACAGAAGTTGTCATGTTTCACATACTAGTATCTGTTTCTCATTCCGCCTGTAAAAAAAATTCATGGGCTTTTGCTTAATCAGTTGTTCTTTTTAATGGTATTATGCCAGCTCTTGGTAGCGCTGAAGGTGCGCCACCCACATCGGATTACAATCCTTCGTGGAAACCATGAGAGTCGGCAGGTACTATTATCTTCCCAATGCTTATGTCATGGTGCTTTTAGCTATCATGTCTCAAATTAGAAACCGGAGCAAACATCTCTGGTTTTTGTCCTTACATTTCCTGTTTTATACTTAATTTGATTCATTACAATTTAGATGTTGTTTCTGTTGTTTGACTTGTTATCTTTGTTTGCCAAACTGAAAGTCTTGTTTTCACAATTGTTGCAGATCACACAGGTGTATGGATTCTACGATGAATGCTTACGGAAGTGAGTTTATTTACGTTCTTTAATTGAGTTCAACTTAATATTATCCCATGTCTAGCATGTTTTGTTGTTCTATATCATTTCAGTTATTTCAGATTACCTATGCTTGTTATATTCGATCTTATTGCTCTAAGCTCTAGGGTTCTTGTCTTATTCTATTATATAGTCGTGGCACTTGTGCTCACATATGTGAAATTTATTTGGCGTCATCTATTCATGTGCCCTTTCTGTTTTTGCATTTAGGCATTCTGTATACTACTCCCTCCGTTTTTTAATATAAGATGTTTTAGCTTTTGTCCACATTCACATGCACACAAATGTATGCAGACACATTTTACTTTATATGTTCACTCATTTTAGTATGCATGTAGACACCATGTGTAACATCTAAAACATCTTGTATTAAAAAACGGAGGGGGTAGTATTGACCTTATGTTCATTGTATACGAATGGCTTATTAACCGAGTTGTATTATATTTTCTTCTGATGGTACTCTATCCCCAAGCTTAGGAGCTGCATAAGCTTTAAGCAAAGTTGAATAGTTATATGTTATTGTTATGTTATATACAAATGTCTTAGTTTTTGTAAGTTGAATACGAAAATCTACAAGTCCGCAATAGATGCTTATCATATCATCTCTCTAACCAGGTATGGCAATGCAAGTGTATGGAAGATATTCACAGATCTTTTTGATTATTTTCCGTTGACAGCGCTGGTGTGTTCTCTGAATCTGGGACCTCCTTTTTTTTTCCTTATTTGTTAATTCCACTGTTTTCTAAGATGCCTGAAACCTTAATGTATGTTTATTTTTCTCACTGTTAAATTATATAGATAACTAAGTTTCTCTGGCACCTGTGGTAACCACTTTTTGTGCCTTGCTAATTTTGAATTGGGTAGCTAAGAATATTTCCATGGACTGTGGCTATTGTCTAAACCTTGTGAGAGTGACAATCCAAGAATTCTTCACTTTATGATGAGTAGAAGTATGTAACACCATCTTCGAGAGAGTGGATTTTTGGAACCCGGGCTACCGTTTTTTCAAAGAATTGAAATCGATATTTTTAAGTTTCCAAAATCGCGAAACAATTCTGGGATGTAGATATTTTCGAGATCAACAATCTTGTAAATTTTCAGCTCCAAATTAGTTGACTTTTAGGCTGTAAAAAAAAGACAAATCGGAGAAATTTTCAAATTTTGAAACTGTTTATTGTTCACCACACAGATCCAGTCATTTGTCTTTTTTGTGCAGCCCAAAATATAACGAATTTGGATTTAAAAATTTGCACGATTGTAGATCTCGGAAATATCTACAACCCGTGATTTTTGGAAACTTTAAAATGTCGATTTCGAGTTTTTGAAAAAACGAGCTCCATGTAGCCCGAGCTCCATTTGAGGTTTTCGCATCTTCGAGGACTATTGCCTGAACTGTTTATCCAGCAGATCAGAATACCTAGGATTATGGGCCATCAGGGAGTTGTATGATTTGATGCCAACATTGCTGTTCTAGTGTTCTTAGGTCTTGAGATTCCCAATTGTATGAATGGACTATTTGAAACAGTGAATTTGTTCATCAATAAGCTAGTAATATACCCATATTTCTGTTCACTCTATATGTTTGACAAATTTGTTGTTAGCCATACGGTAAAATAGCTGCCTTCTGAAGAACCAATAAGGTCTCTTGCATTTCTCTCATCATGATGTATTAATGGGCTATATTGATATTTCATTTACATTCTTGAAGGTGGAATCCGAAATTTTCTGCCTCCATGGTGGTTTGTCTCCATCAATTGAGAATCTTGATAGTGTGCGTAGCTTAGATCGTGTCCAAGAGGTTCCACATGAGGGGCCTATGTGCGATCTCTTATGGTCTGATCCAGACGATCGATGTGGTTGGGGCATATCTCCTCGTGGTGCTGGCTACACTTTTGGGCAGGTACCATAACGTGCCATTTTAAAACAGTACTTGCAGAGTTTTGTTAGTTCTTTGTTCATTCTTTTTTTTCACAGGACATATCTGAACAATTCAATCACACCAACAATCTCAATCTTGTAGCTCGGGCTCATCAATTAGTTATGGAGGGATATAACTGGGCTCATGTAAGCTGGTTAAAATTTTAGATACTTTATCAGCTGTTGTGCAAGTAATATGTTATGATTAATTGATTATTCACTAATCACTATATATACGCAGGAACAAAAAGTTGTTACCATATTCAGTGCTCCAAACTATTGTTACCGGTGTGGCAACATGGCATCTATTTTGGAAGTCGATGACTGTAACAGCCACACATTTATCCAGGTGAATACTAGTTCACTACTTCATTCTTACTTGCTGATTGCCATGGCATCATACTTCTAGTCATGCAATGCAGATTAGTCATTCAAAGTGATTGCGACTTTAAATAGAACTTTTAATGTGGTACTTCACTCGTTTATGTTCTTGCCTGCAATCGGTTTCTCATATCGTGTGCTGTAACATATGACTTAACGCTCACCAAGCTGGTTTCGTCTATTGTTGCAGTTTGAGCCAGCCCCTAGGAGAGGCGAGCCTGATGTGACACGGAGAACGCCTGATTATTTCCTATGAGTTTAACCGGTGGCACCGTTTTCTCAGCCTGTATTGTGGTAATCCGCCGCCAGTCAGTGAGATTTTGCTGGATCCAAATCTGCACATGAGCCAACAAACAATAACAAAGGGAATACAAGCCCTGTGTAAAACTTGACCCTCATTGGTCAATCCAAAAGATGCTGCCATCCTGAAACAAAACGAGCTTTATGCGGTGGCCACACCTGCTGAGTTCCAGGGGAAAAAGGGTCATCATGCATCCCTCTACAGCTAAGCATTTCACAGAGGGCTTTACAATGGCAAAGACTGAACTCCTATATGTAGTTTAATGTTGTATCACTACTAGGCTTGTAACCTGTACTATCAATGACAGGGATACAGTTAAATGGATATTATATTTCAGTATTTCCATCTTTGTTTCCATAAGTACAACATGGAGAAGAAAGAAATGCTTCATGTTTTCTGAAGTATATGTAGGACAAACATGTCTATAATGCATAGCAAATCTGACACAACACAATGACATCAAACCTTAGTTAAGTTACTGCTAACACGATGCTTCTTCAGGTGATCATCTCAACGGTCAGGGATCACGTACGTACTGTGGACGTGTGACTTGATGCAGATGATCACAAACAATCTAAGCCTATTGTACACGCCGCGGCGCATCTCCTTGCTCGGCTACTGCTCGTCGGCTTCACACCGAGGCGGAGGCGCCGGCTGCGGTGAGCACCGTCGAGGAGGACGGTGACCAGGAGCCGGAGGTGGTGACGCCCCTCCCCTTCATGACGTGCTTCCTCAGCCCCGGGATGTGCACGTTGGTGATGTAGTCCGTCCAGTCAATGCTCCGCACGTCGAAGTGGAACGCCGCCTTCTCCTCCGGCGACATGTCCGCCATGAGCCCCTCGGTGTTGGCGTTGTCAAACCTGCACGTACACATCGCCGGCGGCGTGAGCACACGGTGCGACCGAGAGCTAGCGAGCTTTGGCATGACGATTTGGAATCACCTGCCGGTGTAGAAGGTGTAGGGCTGGTAGATGCTGCCGAGGTGGATGGTCTGCTCGACGGACTTGGCGCAGAGCTCCTGGAGGCGCTGCGAGAGGCGCTCGCCGGCGGTGGCGCCTCCTCCGGCCCTGGCGGTCCGCAGCAGCGCGTCCGTCTCGACGTAGCTGGCGAACTGCTCCATGGTGTCGAAGAGGCGCATGGGGGGCACGGCGATGGGCTGCCCCGCCGCGTCGCTGTAGGGCGACCTCGTGAAGTGCTGGAACAGGAACCGGCTCAGGTCTCCGAACTCCAGCGGGTTCACCGTCGAGGACGCCACGTGGTACACGTGCATTCCCCCGGCCGGCGACCGCCCGTGCTTCGCCATTGACGCCAGCGTCGCGTTCACCACCATGTCCGCCGGAACCTTGCCAATTCAAAGACCAACAATAACCACCACGATCATGCACGATATAATGCTAGCTCTGCCACTGCAAGTATCGATCAGAGATAAAATCAAGAAGACGCATCGAACTACTGCTCAATTACCACGTCGAGAACACCGTCCGGATCGGCGAGGAATCCGCTGAGCTGGCCTTTGCCATAGTACAGGACAACAGGGTCCATCATCCTTAGTTGATCAAATGGTCAATGAAGAAAATTAGAGCAGGAAGCTCTGCAACAATTTTACCAAAATCTTACGTGCGTACGTACCTGTTCCCTTCCATCCAGCCGGGGAAGGGGTCTCTCCAGGTGCTCTCGATCACGCTCGGCCTGATGGTCACCACCGGTATCTCCCTCTCATGCTGTTGATCACCATCTCCCCCATGGCCTTGGTGAACACGTACGTGTCTTGCCACCCATGGAGCTTTGCCCTGCCAGTAATTAACAACCAGTTAGATCATTGCACTGTAACCTTCAGACAGAGATCATCAGTAGGTAAGTAGTGATAACTAGGAGGAAGATGTGATACCTCTCCAGGCCTAAATCCTTCATTTCTTGAGAGAACGAAGCTGAGTCATCGGAGTGCCATCTGGAGCCGAACGCCAGCTTGATCTCCGCCTCGATGTCCAGCACGGCGCACTTGTGCTGATCTGAAGAAGAATCTGACGAGGAGCCTGACTCCTTTCCTATGGTGTCCCCCAACTGAAACGGCTTCTCCAGCACCACGCCTTGCCTCTGCCCGTTCACGTATGCTGCAAGTGCCAAATATTCATGCGTGTCACACCAGCTGAAAATAGATCACCACGAGAGCATGCATTTTTTTTGACGGAAACAGGAGGAGCTCTCCTTTTGCATTATGAGAGCATGCTTTCAGTTGGCATCATGTTCTGACCTGTGGATACTTGCAGGAACAGCTTCAGCCTCCGGAACCGATGCGCGAAGCTCATTATCCGGAAGGGACCCACCGTGTTGATGTCCATGGCAACATCGTACCTGAATTTAACAGGTCAAATAGCTTGCTATGGTTCGATGTAAAGCATGAACATTTGGAGCAAAAGTACACACGAGTACACAACATGCATGGCGATCGAACCTCTCGTCGAACGTGGTGTTGGCTGCCGAGTTGACGATGATATCCACTCGCTCCGCGATCTCATCGGCTAGCTCGGGCCGATGCCGATGTTGGCCTCCCTGACGTCGCCGACCACCGGAACCAGCTTCGTCGCAATGAAACTGTGGTAGTCTTTCCCGTGGATTTCCTGCAGACGCTTGAACAGCTCCGTGTCCACTACCTGCATGCACGCATATCACGGACAGAAGAAAAAATCACATCATCGTTCGGATCGATGAAGAACAAATTTAGAACGATCTCTGAAATTGACAGTTGGGTACGTACCTCGTTTAGCAGTCTTTGCAATGCTGCCTCGGTGTCCTTGGCCTTGATCAGCACGTATATCTTGCCCACGTCAGGGTTCGTTCTCAGGATTTTCTCGATCAGAACTGACGCGGAAACAGGAAGTCGTCGATCATATTCATATTGGAGCGAAAGACATCGACATAAAGATTGTGCACATACATACCTTTTGCCAGGAAGCCAGTTCCGCCGGTGATGAGGAAGTTCTTGCCGCCAAGGAACTCCTGGATCCCTAGCCCTTGGGGCGCCGAACCATCTGGCCCGGAAGTCTTTCCGTGCACCGGCAGGGAAGGCGGCCGTGACGCAGCTGAACCACCTAGGTACCCGTTGGCGATGCCGCACGACACGCCACCGTCGGTGACGCGCCTCCTGGACGACATTGCGACGACCACGCTTCTCCGATGGCCAGCGTGGCCGGCGACGGCGAAGCCCGGGCGGCGTCTCCCCGCTGTGATGGCGCGGGAGAGGTTGACGCACGAACTCCCCATGGCGCCTGGCAGTGCCAAGGAGGTGAGGTAGGGCATAGGTATGCACGTACGTACAAAGGCTGGACGATGTTGCTGCTGCAGGGCCGGAGTGTAGAAGATGGCGAGTAGGTGGGCTGTGTACGTGTTAAAAATCAGCTACTTCCTGCCTGTTAATCACCTGGGAAGCGAGTAAGTCACCTAGAAATTGAGCTAGCTAGCTAGCTCTTGGATATTTGGATCTCGGAGTAGCATGCATGCGTGTGGCTTTAAATTTCTGGGTGGTAATCGCTGCGGATGGGCTAAGCTGTGGATCGATAGATCAGGACGATCTTTGTGCCGCCGGCCAGACAAATGCCACGCAGAGCAATTTATATCACTGTGCTGTGAGAAGAACACGGAAAGAGTCTCGGACGTCTCCTGAGTCTTTTGCCTAACTCGTGCGCGCATGCAAAGTTCGTGCATGTATGCGCACTTCTTGGATGATAGTATTATGGGTGTGGGTGGTACCAAGTGCTTTCGTGCAAACAACAGCACTAGCTTGTTGCCGGGGGATCGCAGGAGGTAGGTGTGTGAATTGTGATACTGTAATCTCACAGTACGTACATTTCATTGACTACCAACTATATATATTTTTCCAGGCAAGAAAATATATTTCTCGCAGTAGACTGTCCATCCTATAGGTTTTCCCAAAGTTTAAATATCGGGCTATGCCGTTTAGCCTCCAATTTAGACACGTTTGGTTGACTGGCATGCATCGCGTATCTGCATGGCATAGCACAAAATTTAGAGCAAAAAATGTTGGCGTCTTGAAATGGCCGAATCAGCTCTTCAGGGCCAGTTTCGTATGTGAGAAAAAGCGAACATGGTGGCTTGGCTGATACTTAACCTTGTAGTTTGCTCATCTTCATTAAACTGCTCCATTTAATTAATCCTCTCTAATCTACGCAGCCATGTTTCGATTCGAGCTTGATCGACCTTGTGTGGTTCCATTCCTGTGCTTGGTTTCGAGTTTCATGTACCGTAATTTCTCAATTTCGGACCGATGTTTGGAATTTTTTAGACAAATTTGACCTTGCTTGACCGTTCGAAATTATTTTGATTTCAGCGGTCATATACGAGAAGATTTGGTATTGTACGTGTTTAGATTGTGCTAAGTGTACGTGTGCTTTTCAACCTTTATCACCGACGCAACAGGAGCTACTAGGTTGTAGATGATGTACGCGTGTTTTTAACCTATTTGTCGTCTCGGCTCAGCCGCCATCGCTCGTAGCCATGAACTCCACTGTCGCCGTGGTGGCTATTAGGTTGTGCTTGGTGTATGTGCGTTTTTAACCCCAACGCCGCACCGGAACCGCGCCACGCTGTTAACCTGCTCGAAACCAGTGCCATAGATAATGTAAGTTAAGTTCACCATGTAAATAAGTGGTGAGGTTAGATGAAACACACATATACAACTAAACACCGGTGCTTCTTAACTCGTTTCCTTTTATACGTGTTTGGTTGGAAAATCCCGAGTAACCAAATAAGATGCAGAACATGGCTAAATCACGATTCTTCTCAACTAGCTAGACTCCGTAGAGCCATAGAGGCAAATAGCAAAAAATCGACGCGAGTAACCAAACGCGCCCATACGGAAGCTAAGGCAATTTACCGTTTCTCTCAAGTCATTTTTTTTGAACAAATAAGCATACAATTAAGAATCATATATTATAGGTATAAATGTTCAAATATCATAAAACCAAGCATTGATTAGGCAACCCAATTCAATAACTAAGCTTTGCATCAATGCGCCATGTATACATAAAAAGGAAGTAATAATAAGTTAGATGTATGACTTTATGGAACTAACCAGTGTCCCTCCTACGGTTGTAGACTGTTCAGAGTGGGGAGTAACATATAGCAGTAACATGCACATGTTACTACTATATGCTACTACCTCCACAGTGGGGAATGTAATATGTGTGGTACTCCCTCCGTTTTTATTTACTTCGCGTTCAAATCAACATCCATAATACCAAATGCATATAATATGAAACATAATTTATGATGATTCTAATGCTATAAATTTTATATTGTGGATGTTGATTTTTTTCAAATATTTGGTCAAACTTGGCAAAATTTGAATTTGACTAAACCTAGAAAGTAACGTAAATAAAAATGGAGAGAGTAAAGTAGAGTAATTCATTTATTACTTTGTAAACTCGTTTACATTGAGAAGTGTTATGTTACGGTAACTACATATGTTACTCCATTTGCCTCTGTCTTCATTAATTGCATGCCACATCATCTTTTTTGCCTACATGTGGCATCTATGTTACTACCTATGTTAGTCCCACTATGGTTAGTTGTAGCCGCCTACGGACCAAATGACTCTAAATTTTGCTATAGCGTGGTTTAGTGGGCCAGTAGCATCATTTTCAATTTAGCATTAAAACTGCATAGCTTTGGTGGGAGGGCTCTCCAAAGCTATGGGACACTATACCTATTTAAAACTTTCGTTTTCCAATTCCCGGCTGCGGAGTTTTTTTAGTTGTCAATCAACAAAGAGGCCATCCGACTTTTTTTCCTAAACGCAGATTTTTTTTCGCATATCTATTAACAAGGGAACAAATTGCCCATTTAAAGAAGGGAACAGAGGAAAATCTAAGATTACACCAACCACAATCTTGTGAATCAAGACCTAGGGCAATAACACTACCTTCCGCACATCACATACATCATACATGTCCTCAGTGACGGAGCTTTGGCCAGATGGCCCGGAGGGGGGAGGGGGATAGGCCGAATACCATCAATTTATGAGACAAAAGGGTCAAATAGTACTGGATTTGTAAAATTTGCTTGGGCTGGGGGCGGTGGCCCCCCTCAAGTGTACATAGCTCCGCCGGTGCACATCCTCAAGAAGAAGAGCATCACCAAGGTTGCATCACCGTCAGCCACACTCCCCTCCCACAACCTATCCCGTAGGTGCATTGCCTTCAGCTGCAGCCCAGCTTCTCTTGCAGAATCCAGAGAGCTTCTAAGACTGGCATCTTCGAGGACATCCTCCTTTCCGGGGTCATTCAAGATTTCAAGCCCTGCATGCAACAACTAAAGCATTGTCGGAAGGTAGAGTTCAAAGTGTTGTACCGACGAGCCAGCGCTCTTCAGGTCCTTATGCGGTTCAAGGTGCGTCGTGCGATGACCAAGCATGGTCTGTCATGCGGAAGAAGAGGTGGTGGCGTCAGGAAAGGCAACCCATTAAAACATTTAGAACCATTCAGAACATATAATGGAATCCGCGAAAATATTTTTAAACCCCTTCATATTTTTTTGAACCGAACTAAACCATTTTTTAACACGTGAACATTTATTTTAACCCATTAACATTTTTATGAACCCGGTGACACGTTTTATAGACACATGAATTTTTTTTAAGATTTAAAAATGCATGCACGTCAAGCTGTGAATATATTTTGAAACTGTAAACAGTTACTGAAGACAGTGAGCATCTCTTGAAGCCATGAAAAATAATTATAACTCCTACGACTATTTTATTAACCACTAAACATTCTTTAACTCGTGAGTGTACTTATTTTTGAACCCGTGAACATTTTATCCAACTCATGTGAACAATTTTTCGAACGGTTGAATTTTTAAAATTTATGAACATAATTTTTTTTGAACACCTGAATATTTTTTAACTCCTATGATTATTTTTTGAACCACTAAACATTTATTTAACTGATGAGTGTACTTGTTTTCGAACCTGAACATTTTGTTCAACTCACGTGAACAATTTTTCGAGCACTTAATTTTTTTTATTATCTATGAACATTTTTTTAACTTCGTTACCTTTTTCCCGAACCTCGTGAGTTAGACCATGATCCATTTAAAGATAATGAACATTTTTCCACTACCTTCGCATTTTCTACATTATTATTAGGCAATACTATTTTATTTTTATTTTTAATAAGGAGTAGAACTTGGACATTTTTTTACCATGAAAATATTTTAAACCGGTGACCTTTTTTTGAACCAGTGAAGATAGAATTTTTAAAACTTACTGACCTTTTTTGGATGGCGGTGAAAATTTTCAAACCAGTGAATATATTTTTGCGAATCCCATGCACAGTTCTTTGAACCCGTGAACATATTTTTGTGAATTCATGAACAATTTGTTGCCCTTTTAAAACATTTATTTCGTACCTAGTGAATATTTTTTGAATTCGTGAGCAAAATTTTCAAACGCGTGAACATACATTTTCTTGAGCTTGTGAACGTTTTTTGAACTCTGTGAAGCGAGTGAACATTCTTTTGTACAACATATTTTTTTAAAATAAAAAAATAAAAAACATAAGAAACATAATGTGAATCAGAACCATGAGTTATAGAAAACCCAAATAAAAACGAATAAAAAAATCAAAGGTAAACCGGAAAAGAAATAGGAAACCGTAACACAGAGATCAGACAATTGTTGGTGGTAGAAAAAGTGTACATCGTGGGGCTAAATGGGCCTAGCCACTGGCTGCAGGCGGCGCGAGCCACTGGCGCCGCTAGGAGCGGCAAATAGCATTCGCCGAAGGCGACCGGTCCATTTTGCGACGCGAGTGATGACCGTAGCAGGCCGGCATCGGCCCGGCCACCCATTTAGCTTCTTCTAATTCCCGTAATTAAAAAAAAATAGAGCATTTCGTGTCGCAGCATGCATACGCTCAATGGAAACATTATAAATTCCTATCCGGTCGTGAGCTCATACTACTTCGCCTAATCATGGTCATGGACGCCGCAGTATAGAATCGTTGAAGCAGCCGGTGCAGGTGCAACATCGATCGCGAGCAACCCGGCCGGCGGCCGGGCGATGTCAGCATATCACTTTTAGTTGAGCTATCCATCGTCAGCGCCCACCCACTCGGCCACTCAACTTTCCACTCCCTGTTCAACAAACATGCATATTAGGATCGTTGTCGGAATATTTCGCGTATAACTAATTCATTCCTATCGCCATCGGCTTAGCCTTCTCAGTTCCAGGATCAGGCTAGAATAATTGTTTTCAGCTGATTTATTATGCCCCAAAACAAGGAAATCAGCCCCGTTTTGTACTGTCTAACAGTCTATATAACAAAAGTCAAGATCTACCAATTGTACTGTATGCCACAGAACAAGATGTCGATTGTGAGAGCAGATCGATACACGCGAGGACAAAGCAGAATACACTGCAGATCCTTTTTGCAACGTGACTAGGATGCGATACACGCAACTTTGCTGTTCACTTTTTTTCAAAATCGTTAAAAATTAGTTTTCATTCACCGGTCTTTCCTGTTCACTTTTCACAATCGTTAAAAAAAAACCGTTCACCACCCTTTTTCTGTTCACTTTTTCAAAATTGTTCAAAAATAGTTTTTGTTCATTTCACTTTTTTCTATTCAATGTTCAAAATCATTCAAAAATAGTTTTTGTTCACCGATTTTTTCTGTTCACTTTTGAATATCGTTCAAAAATAGTTTTCGTTCACCAGCCTTTTCTGTTCACTTTTTTAAAATCGTTCAAAAATAGTTTTCGTTCACTGGCCTTTTTATGTTCACTTTTTCAAAATCGTTCAAAATTATTTTTCATTCACCGGCCTTTTTCGTTCACTTTCCAAAATCGTTCAAAAATAGTTTCCGTTTTACCGACTTTTTTGTGTTCACGTTTCAAAAACGTGCAAAATTATTTTCCGTTTTCACCGGCTTTTTGTGTTCACTTTTCAAATACGTTCAAATTTATTTTCCGTTCACCGGCCTTTTTTTGGTTCATTTTCTAAAAATCGTTCAAAAATAATTTTTGTTCACCTACCTTTCTTTTTACTATTTAAAATCGTTCAAAAATAATTTTTGTTTACTTTTAAAATCGCTCAAAAATAACTTTCGTTCATAAAAAATTTCTGTTCACTTTTTAAATCTGTTTAAAAATAATTATTGTTCACCGATCTTTTTCTGTTCACTTTTTAAAATCGTTCAAAAATAATTTTCGTTCAATTTTAAAATCGTTCAAAAATAACTTTCGTTCACTTTTTTAAATCGTTCAAAAATAAGTTTTGTTCATAAACCTTTTTCTGTTCACTTTTTAAATATGTTCAAAAATAGTTTTTGTTCACGGACCTTTTTTTGTTCAGTTTTTGAAATCGTACAACAATAATTTTTTAACTTTCAGAAGAATTATTTTCATACTTTTTGTCTACTTATATACATGTATTCAACTGTATATATCAGGACATACGAGAAATATGCTTGTGCTGCTCGAGCTAGCTGGCTCAACGATCGATCAGGCATGCGTCTAGCTAGCAGCTCAACGATCGATCGATCCGAATGCATGCGTCTAACTAGCTAGCTAGCTCAACGATCGAGCATGCATACGTCTAGCTAGGAGCTCAACGATCGAGCATGCATACGTCTAGCTAGGAGCTCAACGATCGAACGTAACGCGTGCGAGAACTGATTCTAAACGCACGCGACGAAACAACCGCGACGAATCAGCTTACACGAAACAGTCTAACGCGTGCGAGAATGTGGGCCGAGCCCACGAAGGTCTTGCTGTAGGCGACGCACGCAAGACCCGTCGACTTGAAGCGACGTAAAGGAGCTCCCGACAATTGGTGGTAGAAAAAGTGTACATCGTGGGGCTAAAATGGGCCTGGCCACTGGCTGCAGGCGGCGCGAGACACTGGCGCCGCAAGGAGCGGCAAATAGCATTTGCCGAATGCGACCGGTCCATTTTGCGACGCGAGTGATGAGCGTAGCAGGCCGGCATCGGCCCGGCCACCCATTAAGATTCTTCTACTTCCCATAATTCAAAAAAATAGAGCACTTCGTGTCGCAGCATGCATACGCTCAATGGAAACATTCTAAATTCCGATCCTGTCGTGAGCTCATACTACTTCGCCTAATCATGGTCATGGACGCCGCAGTATAGAATCGTTGAAGCAGCCGGTGCAGGTGCAACATCGATCGCGAGCAACCCGGCCGCTAGCACAGCGCTTTTAGTTGAGCTATCCATCGTCAGCGCCCACCCACTCGGCCACTCAACTCTCCACTCCCTGTTCACCAAACATGCATATTAGGATCGTTGTCGGAATATTTCGCGTATAACTAATTCATTCCTATCGCCATCGGGTTAGCCTTCTCAGTTCCGGGATCAGGCTAGAATAACCGTTTTCAGCTGATTTATTATGCCCCAAAACATGGAAATCAGCCCCGTTTTTTAACTCTATCAGTCCATATCACAAAAGTCAAGATCTACCAACTGGATTGTATGCCACAGAACAAGATGTCGACTGTGAGAGCAGAGATACACGCGAGGACAAAGCAGAATACTGCAGATCCTTTTTGCAACGTGACTAGGAATAATAGGATGCGACACCACTAGTACAGCATGCGCACCTACAGGCTGAGTTAGTCATATCATTGCTGTGAGTGACATCACTTCCTGTGATATGATAGTTCATGTCTAGAGGATAGTATCACAACAGTAAACAACACAACTCCACAGCGCACTACACACCGTAGGCCATGCCAAAACGCATGCTCGATCTTGTTTAGTCGCCTCGCGACGTATTCTCTCTGGCCGGATGCATGCAGGGTACTCTCGATCGGGGACCATACAGGGAGATCGAATCGGCTGTATTATACAGTTGCACCTAAGATCCAAGAATATCCTACGATGGATCATCTCTTGGAGTAAAGAACAGTCGTACGTGGAGTCTTACACGATAATTAAACGGTTTATCATAAAAAAGGGCGACCAATGCAAGTTGTTGCTAAGCTTCGAGAGCCGCTCCCGGACATGCATGGTGCGATCGATGCGTGTCTCCAGCGACAAGTTAAAAGGCAGGCAGGGTACAGCCGTACAGGTCAAGCTGGATCGATCCATGCATGAACCATCTCACTCTCACGCCCGGACAAGTACAGTCGCAGCAACTAGCTAGGGTTTTCGGGACCATGCAGCTTCGAACTGTCTGAATGGACGACTGTCCATGGTTACACTGCTAGCTTGACTAGTTGCTTGCCGCCGACGATCGAGATGCATGCATCGCATGCACTTGAATTAATGCACTTGAATTAATGTACTGTAGCTTGAAAAATAGGAATCTACTGCAACTTCACTTGTATATACTCATCATCATCATCATTCTTTTCAAGTGTTCACTAGACAGCTGCTGCAATAGTCAAGTGAGCCCAAGTCTGACGCAGTTGGCCAGTGGCCCCATGCAGCAACCACCAAAAACGGATCAGAGCAGAACACAACTACAAACAAGGTGAGTTTATCCACTGTCACACTCTGATGAATCGCGAGTTGCATTGGTGGATCTAGCTTGCTTGCAATCAGCAGGGAAGATTAAGCCAGACAGGCGCACGCTGATGCAGCTCGGTCGCCAAATAAAGCTGCGAAGAAGACAAGTCTGTGCATGTCGCATCCCACGACTTGCTTGCATGCAGGACCCCAACCAACGTGACCAGCAACTTTCCATGACGTGATCGCACTGAGAACAAACGCGAGTGCTGATGGCGGTGATGCCGCCCACGCAAGGGACAAGGAGCTCGGAGTTAATAGCACCAGCGGTCACACAACTCGTCGTCGATGTGCACTTAAGTCACACTTCTCAAGAATGTGATTATTTGGTCACACAACTCGACAAGTGCGTGCACGCAGGTCACTGGCCCCACTTGTCAGTCCGTTTTGGACGGTAAATTTTCAGAAAACCCCCTGGAGTAATATTAATTTTACAAAATGGTCCTTCTAATTTTACAAAATGGTCCTCCTAATTTTACAAAATGGTCCTTCTAATTTTACAAAATGGTCCTCCAGGGGGACCATTTTGTAAAATTAATATTACTCCAGGGGGTTTTCTGAAAATTTACCATCCAAAGCGGGCTGACAAGTGGGCCAGTGACCTGCGTGCACGCACTTGTCGAGTTGTGTGACCAAATAATCACATTCTGGAGAAGTGTGACTTAAGTGCACATTGACGTCGAGTTGTGTGACTGCGGGTGCCATTAACTCAGGAGCTCGGGACATAGAGGCCGGATACAGACAAGCACTAGTTTCAGTGAAGGAAGAAGGGTATCGATGACGCATCTGCAGAAAAAAAGACGGGGCACGCTGATGCTGCTCGCTTGCGGACAGTGTCAACTGTCTGTCAAGTGCGCGCTAGTAAACCAGAATCGAACCATCCCCGGGCAACTCCCGATGCGACAGTGGGCGCTTGATAACTGTTTAGTTTATGCTGGTATGACGATACAGTACTCCGTTGTAGATTTTTTTTATAAATCTAGCTCACCTGCCGTGTTGACGTGACAATACAACTTCTCTCTCGCGCCGCTGATCATAGAGATGACGAAGGGAAGAAATTGCACGAACGTACCCATTATATAAAAAACGTCTTTTAAAATGTAAAAAAATCCAAACAAATATTTTGATGTAAATTAGGACATTATATGTTCATACACAAAGTTTCGTAGAAAAACAATATTTTTGTGACCTGTGTAAAAAAGACATTTTTTTTGTGCTCTAAAATGAGTTTTCACGAGATAAAAAACACAGGGTGAAATGCCTAGACCTGGCCTTCATTGATCGTACCTGGCAATGAAAGTCTTCCGACCGTTATCTCGTTAAAAGCATTGTCTAGACAGTTCAGAGTTACTTCGGGATGAAATCACATGATCTTACCATGCGGTTAGATTGGGCTACGACAACCCTTGTGCATTGTTACATTCTTGAAAGCGTTCCTATTGGAAAACTTTCTGCAAACCGTGTGTTACCGATGGTGGTGGTTGGTTCCTACCGATGTGAGTCGTTGATCATTCCTTTCCTCTCTTTTTTTCTATCCTTTTGACGTTGTCTAGATTAATTCTTAATATTTTTTGTTGCACATGCTAGGCGTAATTGGTATCTTCTCGGTAGTAATATTTTTTCTTGCCCGCTTTTTTATTCCGTTGCTCCATTCTTGCGATAATGTTCTTGCCGCTGTGTCAATTCGCGTCGTCTGCAGCATGGTCATTTGGACTGTATTCCAGTGGACAAGATGTCGATTGTGAGAGCAGAGATACACGCGAGGACAAAGCAGAATACTGCAGATCCTTTTTGCAACGTGACTAGGATGCGATACCGCTACAGCATGCGAACCTAGCTAGCTGAGTTAGTGCATTGACGACGGCGGGGAGCGGAGGAGGCCGATGGCCGCATTAACCCCGCCATCGGCTCGTCTGCCACGCGCATTGACGACGACGACGCGTGCACGCCACCGCCTGGGGTTCCAGTGCTGCGCTCGACGCGTCGCGTCGTCTGCGCACGCCTAGGGAGCCGCTGCGTCATTAAAACGGCCACACCGGTCGCAATAAATCCCACTGAGGACTACGTGTCGCTGACGAGACGGCCCCACACGTTAGGATCCGACGTGGCCCGCGTTGCCGCGGTTGCCGACGTGCCCGCTTGCCTCCCTATAACCTGGGCGCGAAGCGGGTTTGCCGGACGTTCTATTGGGACGTGCCGGCAACTTTTTTCCTATTGGACACGCTGCTGGGGGAAAATTTCGTGCCGGCGCGCGCAGAACGTCTATTGGGAGCGGAGTTGGGCGTGCCGGTGAAGATGCTCTAAGATCCATGAATATCCTACGATGGATGGATCTCTTGGCGTAAAGAGCATGAATCATCTCAATCTCACGGCCGGACAACGTACAGTCGAAGCACGTAGCTAGGGTTTTTCGGATGGATGGATGCACGCAGGGACCATGCAGCATGTGCATGCGCGCCTGCGCCGTACGTAGCTTCGAACTGTCTGAATGCATGGACTGTTCTGTTCATGGTTACACTGCTTGCTTGACTAGTTGCCTGAGCCGACGAATCGAGATGCATGCACTTGAATTAATGGATCGAACGAGATCGATGATGCATATGCATGTTTATGTACACAGTTTTGCTTCCTGTGGTCGCTGCCGGTATATTTAGATACTTGCATATTCTGAGGATCAATGTGGTCCTTTGGGAGAACATGGTGCTTGCAGAGCTGATCGCCGAAGAAACCATGTGCGCGCGTCTTAGGCATCGATCGTCAAGGGAGAAAAAATAGAAATCTACTACAGCTTCACTTGTATACTCATCATCATCATCATCATCATCATCATCATTCTTTTCAAGTGTTCACTAGACTGACAGCTGCTGCAATAGTCAAGTGAGCCCAAGTCTGACGCAGTTGGCCAGTGGCCCCATGCAGCAACCACCAAAAACGGATCAGAGCAGAACAGAACTACAAACAAGGCGAGTTTATCCACTGTCACACTCTGAATCGGAGTTGCATATGGATCTAGCGAGCGAGCAATCAGCAGGGAAGATTAAGCCGATGCAGCTCGATCGGTTGCCAAATAAAGCTGTGAATAATACAAGTCTGCGCATGTCGCATCCCATGACTACTTGCATGCAGGACCCCAGCCAACGTGACCAGCAACTTTCCATGACGTGATCGCACCGAGAACATACGCCAGTGCTGATGGCGGTGATGCCGCCCGCGCAAGGGACAAGGAGCTCGGGACAAGGAAGATGCAGACAAGCAGAAGTTTCTGTGAAGGAAGAAGGGTATCGATGACGCATCTGCAGGAAGAAGACAGGGGCACGCATGGTCATTTGCGGACACCGTCAAGTGCTAACTAGTTAACCAGAAACGAACCATCCCGGGCAACTCCCTATGCGACAGTGGGCGCTTAATTTATGCTGGCATGACGATACGTAGTACTGATTTGTTTCTTAAGCTAGCTCACCTGCCATGGAGATGGATGTGACAATTCAGACGACTTTCCTCTCACGCAGATCGATCATAGAGGAATGTTTTACGTTCTTGCATGAGTAGGGATTTCCGAGCCCCGTGCTCCACTGACTATTTGCTTTTTAAAATTTTACAAAATTGTTTACAAGTCTACAAAATTGGGGAAAACACACTCGATGTTTGAATTTTGATGCATCCTATTAACATGCAACTCAATTTGAAATATTTTGTATTCTACAAAAAGTGAAAACAATATGGATTAAGGTGCATATTTCAGAACTCAAAACTATTACTAGATTTTTCAAAAAAATCGTGTGGTCCATAATTCATAGAAATTAGCGTTGCGATTTTACATACTTGTAGAATACATATTGACTGCATCTAGAAATTTTGATGTGTGGGGCCCGTGAGTCAGGGGCTTGTTCAGTGTGTCATCTCAACCCCACATGGTTGAGTCAAGCTGGTTCGCCTTAGCCCCACACTATTTTAGGAATCTAACTAAATGTCACCAAATATTTAAACAACTTGTAAAAAGACGAGTCATAAATTCCTCAATTATTTAGTTCATGTCAATTAGTTATGTCAATTAGTTATTTTTTTAAAATTGGCCAATCTTTGGTTGAATCTAACAAAAAGTGACAAAGTATAAAACCAATGGCCAAACCATGTACTGGTCAAATAAATGGTCGGATCCCTGTATAGGTAGTTAGACACTTAGACGCCCCGGTTGTGCTCATCACGGGAGACTCGGGCGGCTCCAAACCACCAAACCCCTAGCACTGCCACCGTCCTTACTCCTACCTGGCGATGTGGCCCTTCTCAGCTTCTCCAGCAGCGTGCCACCCCTTCTCCAACATGGCCTGATTTGGCGCCTATGATACAACCGATCCAACGGTATCGACCACGTCCTCTGGTGGTGCAGTCCAATTTAGGTGCTCACAAGGGTGACATCTTGGAGGCCCTAACGCCCTAGATTAGGGGTGACACTACTAAAGACTATGTCATATAGGGAGGAGGAACCCTTGGATGTTGGGATGGAAATAATTGGTCATGTTGTTTGTGATGTGGATCGCACTCCCTCTCTATGGCAACATGTCGGTGCTTGATCCGAGAGCACTCGATCAACAGTGAACTGTATGTGTGCGTCCTATCCACCTCCTCATGGCAAAGATTTGATTTTGTCGTGCGGTTTCAGGTGCCGCGTCCCGAAAACCCACATTGTCAGCACTATCAGGCACGTTTATCACGACATCAATGCCGCGATCATCATGGGTGCTATGCTGGGATGAATATCAAGTAGGTCGTTCCCGAAAGACCAAAGGATCTAAGTGGCTCTTTTCGAATTCGAGATTACCAAATAATGGCAGAGGTGTGGAATGGTATGGGATGTAGTCGATACTTCAAATTTGGTTGTGCAAAAACGGTTTCGTTTGTGAGACGGTGTCCTCGACAAAATCCTATGTGTGGCGACTATGAGTCTAGTGATCGGTTATTGCACCATTATATAAAGGAGACAACATCACACGAAGATATTGTTTTTGGTGGTACTTTTGAAGTGTCGAGTCTCGAGTTCCAGACCTATCTTAATTGGTTTACCGAGCAATGACGTCCTTGTGGTTGTTCCTTGTTGAAGGCATTGTCTAGAGAGTTCGGAATTAATCGAGGGTGAAAACTTATATGGTCTTACCATGTGGTTTATTAGACTGGGCGACGAGGGCGCTTGTGTATTAGTTTTAGGCATTGCTATTGGAGAACCATACATGTCCGGGTGTTTCAGATGGTGTTGGTTCGTTCCCAATGGGGAGAGTCGTTGATCACTTGGGTGAAGTCTTGATTTTTTTTGATAATTTTTTGTTACATTGGCCTGATATAATTGGTATCTTTTTTATATCAATATGTTCTGTCGACAAATATATACCAAGCAATTAGTGACTTGTGGACTTGGATAGTCAGAATTGGTATTAATCCAGTTTGTTGGATTTTGACCTATCTGCAAACGTACTACACGAAAACGAAAAGTTAGTTTTTTTTTAAAAAAAATCTATAAAAACGAAAAGTAAGTGGTTTACGTATACATGAAGCCGTGTAAGGTGAGTAGTCTCCGGAAGAACGTTTCCACCTGAGCAAGGTACAAAACAACACTATGGAGATATGAACCTTGATTCATCGTTTTACAGCAATCTGAATATCTGATCAACCACAAGCAGAGAGGCTCTTTATAATGTGGGTATGCGTCATGTAAAATCAAGGTGTTCATCTCAAGACATTGGAATTTTACAGCAACTACTTTCACTGATGCTTACAAACTCTGATTTTTTTTAGGTTACTCAGGTTCACATATGTACATGCGCGTTTTTTACGCCGCAGTGACAAACAAATGGTTGACACGTACACACGGTGTGTAAAACTAAACACTACTACATGTTACACTCAGTTGAGCCTTGCAGACCGTGGTAAATTCACTTGCCGCCGGCGGCCATGGCGTCGTAGAAATGGCTCCTCCTGACCTCCTCCGGCGGGATGAACGCGTCCGGCCCTAACCCGGGAACGTCGAACGCCACGTCATCTATCGTCCACGTCTCCTCCATCCGCGTCACCACCCGGGCCGCGCGCACGCCGACGCCGAACCGTGCGAGGTACGCCGTGGAGCGCCCCGCGTGAGCGACGGCGACGCCTGTGCCGTCGACGGTGCGGTAGTCGGCGAGCGTGGAGGCGATGGTGGTCTCCCAGTACATTGCGGCGGCGCCGGGTGACTGGATTCGCGTGAGCTGCGAGTCCTCTAGGCGCACCAGGAGGCCGCTCCGCTGGCTGAAGAACCCCGTCAGGCCATGCCGGATGACCTCCGCTGTGCCGTCGCTCCAGCTGGAGAGTGTCGAGGGGCCCACGTCAAGGCGCAGCACGAAGCAGTCCTCACCGTCCACCAGCTTCTCGCCGGCGTGCTCCGCCGTCGAGAAGATGGACGCGATCATCACTGGGTCAAGGCCCTGCATGCGTGAGCAAAATTCATCAGCGAATATACAGAATCAGAATATTATTTCTTTGTCTTACAGTGATCACGAGTTCGGCTAACGCTGTAAATCAGTCAGTGACCACGACACAAGTCACATGTGCACTGCTTAAGGATTACCAGTGCAGTCTGCAATTCTGCATCTAGTCCATCGTGTGGACACTGATGCAGTCATAGAAATGGGATGTCAGGGACTTGGGCAGATAACTCTGCTTTGCTAGTTGGCAAATATGGATAGAATGTCAGTGTTTGGTGCTTTTGGACCAGCAATTTCTGGAAAATCTGAGGATATTCTAGCACTATCATCACCGTGAGTTGTTTAACGAAAGCAATCTACTGAAACTGAAGTAGATATGGGCTGGTCAGGTTGCTAAGAATTGATAGCAACTCATATAAGTTTCCCAAAGTCCAAAGCACTAATATGCAGTTTTTTATGTCATTGCTCCAATTGGATAAAGCAAATTATGCAGCTACCTAATTCACACAAATAAAGTAATAGATGTCTCAAAAATTCATACGAATTAATCCAGTGAGGCTGGCGAACAGGAAGTGCATAATCTGTGTCCTGCCAGCATTTTGGCTTAGGTAAGAACATGTTACTTACTAGTTAATTAACATGGAGCATAGGACGATGTTGATATAGAAATGCAGTGCCCATAAATTAAGCACAACTGTGCGATCTTTTCTCTGGTACGAACAGCTAAGAGCATGTATATGTATGCCGCATCCGTACGAGCCACCAGCACAAATGTTTTCTTTAAGTAGGCCAACCTTGTTGAAACCTGCTCTAGTCATGAAGTGAGATAGCAGAGGCAACAAATGCACAAATATGCGCAATTATGCCCAATTGTGAACAATAATTAGCACTCATCCGTGCTCTCATCAAAAGTTCAGAACCATGTATTTTCGAGACCAAAACCTGGCTAATTGCTCAACTAGGTCTCCCTAATTAGTCAGCCAAGTCCATTCTCAAGTGGAGCTAGCGGTTTGCCTAAACTAACGACTTGACTAGTTATCTAATTAGCGCCGCACAGATCCAACATAGAGACAGGTAGACCTTCCGAGGCATGAGCTACTCTACATAGTTAATTAAAATGTTTGGTAAGTATGAAGATTTCTGGAATCAGATCATAGTTCCAGCATCAAATGAAAATTTACCAAGTTGGTTGGGCTAGCTTCTCTCAGAATACAAACTGACTACCTAGCTAGCAGCTAGCAAAAAGATAATCTGGCTTAATAAATAAAATCACAAGATCTATTGTTCAGATTTCCTTTGGTAGACCGGAACACAGTTTGATCGGTCAGAATCAGATGTAAATTTCTGAAAAACGTGAAAGAGAAATTTTTATGTACAAAAGCAGTGGTATTTCTGATTTCCAAGTTGTTCAGCAAAGTTGAACGTATCCTAAGCAAATCTCACTCGCACAGAAACATGTGTGCTTCTGATATTCATGAATGACCAGTATCTCTGGTTGCCAAGTTGCTCAAGATAATAATCCTATAGAAAAACAGCTAATCTATGGTATTCTAGTGAGTGAGCTCACATCACACATGCTGATGATCAAACATTCAGACATCTCCCACTAGGCGCTTTATCAAAGATAACAGCAAATATTTTAAGTCCCATGTGAGGCAAGCTAGGCAAAGGCAAGCTACTTTCAAATTTCAACTACCTAATGCCTTGCAGCCAAGTCAAACAAGACATGGATCTCTGTCTAAACACAAAGGGATTATGAGGGAAGCATGCAGCGTCAATAATGACACGAACAGTGTGGCATGCTTGTGCTGTTGTGGTGTGCTACCAGCTCCGGATCCCAAGATAACAACTATGCAGTACAGTGAGCATACTCGGGTGCTACTACTATATCCAACTGCTTTTGAACAAAGATTCTTCCTACTCATTATTTAGTGGATCTTTCTCATTTCCTCATGGCACAGATGCAAAGCGAAAAGAGCATGCAGGAAAGCAAGATATAATGAGGAAAGCAAGCAGAGGTGGAAGACGCGTGGGGCCGACCTGTCATGGGCCAGCCAGGCTAGCTACAGAGCTGCCGCTGCTAGTAAGAACAGAGTGCATGCGAGGCATGCGGTGCCATGCCGCCATGGCCGGTGATGGTAATTAAAGGCGACGCGATAAAGGGGAAAAAGATGCGAGATGCAAGAAAAGGAACATGGCATCACGATCGACATGCAGGAAGGAATGGCATCGTGGGCGTGCACGAGAATGAGGATGCCAACCTGGAGGGCGCGTCGGAGAGGGCGGGAGCCGCCGCGCGCGGCGTGCGCGCCGAGCCATGGCGTGCGGCGCCAAGCGACGCGGCCGTCGCTTCCCGCGGCGACGCTGTGCCCGGCCACGGCCATCTCGACGATCCACATGCCGGGCGCGAGCTGCCACACCACGAAGCTGCCCTCGTGGCACCGCCCGCCTGCCGGAGCTGCCGCCGCTCCCCCGCCGGCGGGGTCGTGCAGCATGGCCAGCCGCACCTTGCCGGCCGCGTACATGCTCTTGGCCGCCGCGCCCTCCATCTTGCCGCACCCCGTAGTGGCCCTGAACTGCTGGATGATGTACTGCGCCGACGACGCGACGTGCTTTGGGAGGCGCGGCAGGATGGGCACGGGGGAGAGCGGGCAGGCGAGGACGGAGAGGAGGACGCGGAGGTCGGCCGCGGGCCGGGCGTCGTCGGCCGCGGTGCCGGAGAGGAGGCGCGCCCAGCGGTGCAGCGTGGCGTGGAGGCCGGACCGCCGCCGCGACGACAAGTCCTCGTCGCCGCCTGGCTCCTCCGCCAGCGGCTCCAGGGCCACCCTCGTCCTCATCTCTCGATGGATCGATCTGCTCCCGGTCACCAAGAAGGCTGTATCTCTCTGTTTCTTGTCTCTTGGCGTAGCTTAGCTTCTGTGTCAGGCTGCTGCAAGAGTTTGTTGCTTGTGCTGCTTTGGTATTATAATGGGACTTGGTGAGCGAAAGCGGCTCGGGAATGCAACTTGCAACCAGCTGCTGCTAGAGCTAGCACGGAGCAAAATCTTTCTTCCTTTCTAATGGTTGGGCCCCGGTGGCAGTGAGTCAAGACCGCGCGCCGATGTGCAGTGCGTGGGAAGCGAGGGAGGGAGGGGGAGCGTTCAAGGGAGGCAAGACCGCGACGGCTAGCGGGAAAGATTCAGAGGGACGAGGAAGAAGTGGTGGGGTTGGGAGCGCGGTCAAAATCTAGCTCGCTCGCGCCATGGTGAAGAAAGAAACCAATGCACGGGTGGCGCGCCATGGCCGTTGCCGATCGATCATCCACCCGCGCGCCGTGGCCGTTTCCGTTGCCGATCACCCAGGGGTTCATCTCCTCTGTCTGTCCGGGAACAGGGGTTTGTGTTTGTCGATTTGTTGCTAACCATGGATGGAAATCAGGTTCCTGTCTGTCGCGTGACGGGTGAGCGGACATGGACGACGACGACCACGCAACTCTTTCAGCCACCACGCGCTCGTGCACCCATACTTAATTGCAACTTACAAAAGGGGGTTTCAATTCAGGACTGCACGAACCGAGTAAACGAGGGCGACCTGACAACCTCCTGAACGAAACCTCGCCATCGACACCAGGCTTGAACTTGAAGATCGCGCCGTTTGTTCAGGCGATCTCTGTCCGTTTCTGCACGCGGAATCAATCCAGTTGACCGTGGACTCGCTCCATCTTAGTACGCTTCAAGGCTTCCTCAGTGGATCGAGACGTGTAACTAATGCAGCGTAAATATTATCTATCCCAAGGATGCCGAGTGTTTTTGCCAAGGTGCTCCTACTATGATATCCAGGTGCTTTCCGACATCAGCAACTAATGATCCATCGACTGTGTCTCTGTTTGTGTCACTGTACCTCGCCGACGAGTCATATCTTGCCCTTTTCCCTGTTGGCTTTGAATTCCCTATCATTTCTGCACTCCAGCAGTGTGCCCGAAATACGATGGTCGGCTGGTCGCGTGCTTTATTAATTGCGGGCTTAATTAGTGCTTTCATTGCAAATGTAGAAGAAATGGATTGTTTTAACGTCTGTCTGAAGTCTGAAGTCTGAATGGTGGTCGGAGATATGTACAAGAAGAGTGTTTAATTTTGACTGTAACCGGCAGGAGCTCTGTCATTGCATTATTAGAAGAAAGAATTGATCCAGTTTAGAAGGGGAAACCGGACCCAAACCCATACAATGCACGGTTAATTGATCGACCGTGTCTCTGTTTGTGTTACTGTACCTCACTAACGAGTCATATCTTGCCCTTCCCCTGTTCTACTTTGAATTCCCAATCATTTCTGAATTCCAGCAACAGTAATGTACCCGATATGAATGGTCGGCTGGTCGCGTGCTCTATTAATCGACGGGCTTAGTTGCTGTCCCAGCAAACATTCGAATTCAATTTTGTAAACCCCAATCCGGTTGTGGGTTCGCTCGTTCATTACAAAAGTTTGTACTAGCTCATGGGTTCATTACAAATGTATAGAAGACGATGCTTTTACGCCTGTCTGAAGTCACTCTGAACACAAGTTTTAGGAATGCAAAAGAAGAAGAAGCCGAATTGCTTACATACTACTGCAGGATCTGAGGAGCGTGTGGCCAGTAACATCCAAACTTACCCTAGAAGGGCGGGCTGACAGGGACGTTGCCAGCTACATGCATTGGGTAGCAAGCAAGTTCAGTGCAGTGGAACCAGCACTCGACACTTTCAGTTCCGACGTTACTCTCGGAGAAGAGACGGCACAGATACAGCGGCAGCTGTGGCTGGTTCGATTTGGTCAAGATCGTTTTCACATAACAAAATTGCAGTCGGCATGCATAGCGTAGCACTCTGATCCTAGCACTCTGATCCTAGGATGGGGTCATTAGGCAATGATTCAGGCTGAGTTCGATCGAGCCCGCCATGATAACAGAAAATGGAGGATGGCAAGGTGTCCTTTTCATGCAACTCGAGTGCTGTTTGGTTGGGTCTAGATAGGGTACATGCATTTGCTTCAGAGTAATTAAGAACGCAAAGTTCATGTTTAGGGGAGTTATTAAGAATGTTAAAGTTTCGTGAGGTGCTGTCCCGACACTGACAATGAAGCGCTACCTTTCAATACGTGTGCATGCTTCAAAGTAATTAAGAATGTAGTGAAAAATTTCATTTTTGGGAATTTTAAGAAGAAAATGTAAAGTCCTTGAGGTTGTCCCGCCACTGACGATGCAGCATTACCTTGGTCAGATTCAGTTCTGGTGGCTTTTTGTGTTTTTTTTCGAGCGAATGGCGTCTTTATGTTCTCCAAACAAAAAATAGGAAAATCAAGTGAGCCGTCCTGGCCCTTAAAGCTGGACTTTTTTTTTTTTTTTTTGATTTTTCATACTTGTATTCATACGTAGAGGAAGACATAACAAGGCCAGATACAAGCAAAGAAAAAACAAGGAGAATACAAAGGACGTCGCTGCTGCGACACACCATCTTCAACCTCGAGAACCTCCAGCACGCGCAACCTCCACCGCCAGCGACGACGAAGAAAGCGACCGCCCAGAGCCCTCCACCACGGAGCGAAAGAGCTCCTTGCCCTAAGGCGTTGATGAGCCGCATCAACCACCAGCTCCGACGAGCTGGATCTGAAGACGGCAAAGGCGGCAAACGGCCGCGGATCCCGCCTACGTGCGTGTCGGCGGTCCGCGTCGATGAATAAAGTGGGCGGCGGTGCGGGGAACGGCAGCGCCGTGGGGGGAACGGCAACGGCGCGTGGGTGGGCGGCGGTGCGGTGAACGGCAGCGATTAGTGGCGGGCGGCGGTCTCCTGGAGGCGACGCGACGCAGGACGGCGGCGACGAAGACCCGTGGCTCCGACGGGATTAGTGGCTGGCTGTTTCAGGCAAAACGGTTTCTGTTTCGGGGAGGAGCGGGGTGCGTCTGTTTTTTTTCCAGAAAAATTAGGTGCACATCATATATCATTGGGCTAATCTGAGACGTTGGATCTAGCCTATTGTACGGTTCAGATCCTCCAAATCTGACAGAATCTGTCTTTTTATATTACCGTGCGTGGACCGAAGCCGAATGCCACTCCCTCTGTAACTTGGGCCTGAATTCCGCTCGCGCCTCTCGTTTTGGTCCGACGCCTGGTTCGCAAATCGGGTCTGCAGCTGCACCGGGTGCTCCTATTCATGGCTAAACAAGTCGACGCCTGACAACGCGGGGTACCTAGGGATGGCACCCGCAGGTCTTCTCAGCCATTACCCATTCCCCAAATATGTTTGGTTCCTCCTTAATCTGCTCCCGTTTTCCCCTGCGAATTCCCTCCTTCTTTCTCGGTAATCTGCCTTCACATGCCTCTCGTCAGGAGATTCTGTTGGGTGGATGGTGCAAGATGATTAAGGCTATGAGGTATGGACGTATGGTGGATGGCTATTTGATTTTTTTGCTGCACAATTCCATTTCCATAAAATGGGTAATTTTCTAGATCGATATGCATACTACTTTTGCTGTTTGCATTTTATTCCACAAATTGCTGGCATCTGCTTATGAAAATACGTTATACAGAACCTTATGAACAAATGATCTTGTCATAAGAAGTGATATGAAACACATTGCACAGAATCTACCAGTGCCTTTACAAGATAGGGAACAATGTAGCCCTAAAAAATATGGATAACAATGGAAGAGAATACATGAAAACCTTTTTTTAGAAGAGAAAATATGAAATTTGTTGTTCAGACAACTCTGTAAATATAGGATCCACATCTGATGCCCTTTGTTTTTCCTTTCTGTAGGATGTCGACGCACTCATAAAGAACGAATTTGTTGCAGAGATCTAACAAAAAGGCAAACAAAGAAACTGCCACGTATTTAAAATTTAATCAGAAAAATGGGCCTGTCGATCTCATACCCACCGGATGACTACCTGCCAGAGGATGACGGAAACTCGGACAGGCTATTCATCAGGTCCTTCAGCTTGGACAACCTCAGCAGCCTCGACAGCCCTGATTCGCCACCAGAATTTTTCGATGCCAGGAGAAAAGAGTATCCCCGTTACATGTCGAAACTACAATACCTATGGTGAGTCCTAAACCAGAGAGGGAGTGTTGTAATCATAAGCACAATCATGGCCTTCCAAAATATGGGGCCGCAGATTACCTGCCACCGAATTCTCCGGTGGTCGGGATGGTCAGCCCGCAGCACCAGGCTGCAGCCGTAAGGGTCCAAAAGGTGTACAAGAGCTTCAGAACAAGACGACAGCTTGCCGATTGTGCTGTTCTTGTCGAACAACGGTGGTATGTTACAGTTTCATGTGTTAGTCGTCCATTGTCTTTCATATTTGATACAGTGTTTTTTGTCAGTGGGTAATGATGCCTGAAAGTTGTAACTGAATTCAGGTGGAAACTCCTTGATTTCGCACTGCTCAAGCAGAGTTCAGTGTCATTCTTCGAGGTAGAGAAGCCGGAGACTGCCCTCTCAAGATGGTCTCGTGCCAGAATAAGGGCTGCAAAGGTATGTGTTACACTATGCTAACCATGTTCTTTAGATTTGTTGAAATGTCAGTAGCATACTGCAGTCTTACTGAATACTGAATTCATATGGGTGGTCATTCTACGTTGCTACTTCAGGTAGGCAAAGGCCTATCCAAGGATGAAAAGGCTCAGAAACTCGCACTTCAGCACTGGCTGGAAGCAGTATGACTCGGAAACATTCTCTTCAAACACTATTCGATGATAGCACTTCACATGTCAAATTCCTTAGTGTTTCATGGGCAGATTGACCCTCGACATCGGTACGGGCACAACCTCCACTACTATTACCAAAGCTGGCTTCACTGCGATAGTCAGCAGCCTTTTTTCTACTGGTACAGTTCATGTTTATCTCTGTATGTCTGTGAACTAGATGAACAAAAACAAGTTCATAATTTCTGAAATTACGTTTGTGATAGGTTGGATGTAGGTGAAGGAAAGGAAGTTAACCTTGAGGACCACTGCCCTAGATGGAAGCTGCTGCAGCAATGCATCAGGTATCTTGGCCCTGTAAGTTGCTGCAACCTACAAACCAAAACAAACCTGAAATCTCAGAGTAGAAATTTTTGCTAGTCTCCAAAGATAAATGAAGAAAAGGTTACATCTCTGAACATAAGAGGCTATTGTGTTTTTGTACAGAAAGAGAGGGAGTTTTACGAGGTAATAATCGAGAACAAGATGATGTTGTACAAGCTGAGCCGCAAGATTGTCGACACGTCCGAGGGCCCCAAGGATGCAAAGTGGATCTTTGTGTTGAGCACGACGAGAGTTCTTTACATAGGCTCGGTCAGAGAATAGTGGCATTTGTCAACGGAAATCCATAACGGGTAGTAGGTGCAGATGCACCCATTGTCCAAAAAACAATTTTAAAATGTCAAAAAATTCAAAATAAAAATTTCGGATATACTTAAAGACATTTTATGTTAGCACAAAAATTTACGTGAAGAAAAACCATTTTTTATGACCTGTGCAAAAAAGACAAATCCCGACGCTCCAAAATGATTTTATACGAGACATTTTTTGGTCTTTTTTGCACAGGTCAAAAAAAATTCTCCACGGCATTTTTTGTGCTAACACAAAATGTTCTAATGTATATCCGAATTTTTCTGTAATTTTTTGACATTTAAAAAAAATATTTTACATAGTAGGTGCATTTGCACCTACTACCCAAAACGCCGCTTCCATTTGTCAGTAAGTACTTCACTAGATTTACATGTAACTGATGAAATAAGAACATTGTTGCAGAAGAACAAGGGCACATTTCAGCACTCCAGCTTCCTTGCCGGTGGAGCCACGTCTGCCGCCGGGAGACTAGTCGTTGCGAACGGAATCCTAAAGGTGTCTGGATCTGCATACTTCTACAAATATCACGGTTTTATGTTTACAGTTGGAAGCTCGCCTGTCTGATTCAGTTACCTGCTGTCTTCAGGCGGTCTGGCCTCATAGCGGGCACTACCGGCCCACACAGGCGAACTTCCGGGAGTTCATGAAGTATCTCAGGAAGAGGGACATCGATCTCACCAATGTGAAGGTGAGGAGATTGATCTGAATCTTTGTCTGCTGAATAACAGTGGCTATATACTGTTACGCTTTTTCTGAAGTTTTTCTGTTGCCGGAATTGCTACAGTTGAGCCTATCAGAAGGTGAGGAGGACGAGGAGTGGCTGAGGCAGAGGGGCAGCCTCTCCGACCCGAACCTAACAACGGACAGCGGCAAGCCAGAGAAGCAAGACGACGCGAAGCCCCAGCCGCCTCGCGCCGACAAGAAGAAGAAGGTCAAAATCCCGCCGACCTCGCTACCTAACACCAGTGGCGGCGAGACGGGCGTTGGCTCGCCGGGGATAAGGAGATCCTCGTCAGGCACCCGGCTGCAGCGGAAGCGGCCGCCGAGGCTGACGGTGAGCAAGGACCGGCTGGGCAAGGGCGCGGCCGAGCAGGACGCCGGCGCGTTCGGGGACTGCCTAGACTTCTGCAAGGAGAACCTGTTCAGGGGCCGCGGCGCGGAGGGCGAGGAGGAGGAGGAGGAGATGGTGGTGGTGGCACAGGAGAGGATCATGCATCGGATCAACTCCAAGATCGCGCAGAGGTCGTACCAGCTCGGGCAGCAGCTGTCATTCCGGTGGACCACGGGCGCGGGGCCGCGGATCGGGTGCGTCCGCGACTACCCGCCGGAGCTGCAGTTCCGGTCGCTGGAGCAGGTCAGCCTGTCCCCGCGCGCTGGCGCCGGGCCGCCCAGGAAGAGCCCGTGCGCGCCGCCGCTCGCGTCGTCGCCCCTCGGCGCCGCCGGGACCCCCGCGGCGACGCCGCTGGTGCAGCACGGCGCGGCGTAGAGCTGAGCGCGGAACGTGTGGTGGGCGGGATGGTTTGCGACTCGCGCGTGGCAAGCTGAGAACGCGCGCGGCGGCGCGGCATGGCAGGGCACGCGACGCGACTGGATTAGGAGAGCTGCTATGCATGTAGAGAGAAAAAAAAAACGGAGGGTCGTTCGAAACTCTCACAAATTTGGAGCATATATTTTGTAAATGGCGGTTGAAATTTGCGAGACGCCAGCCTACGACAGTACAATTTAGAAACGGATTTCCTATTTCCATGTCTGTTTGATGAATTGGGCATTTCGAAAATCGACTAGGACCTGAGAAAATGGCAAACAATTCATCCGTTCTCCCTCCTTCTCCCTCCTGGCAGCGAATCATCTTTTCGTACCGGTGTTTCTTTTTTCGGAGGGTAATTGCCTACCTTACTTTTATAAAAAGACAGAGGTTTGAGTACAAAAAAATGACAGGCTGCGCACAACACTATCAAAACACCACTCCACACCGGCTAGTCTGACACACACAACAACCAACCACAAGTAAAAGCCTATCCTAAATTGAGAGCAAGGCAGCGTTTCAACCGCTGTCACCATCTTTAAGTAAGAACATCTCCATCTTAACGTCCCTTGCCGACGCACCATCCTGAAGGAGGAGGATGGCGAGACTTGGTCCATCCCGAGAAAGGCGTCGTCTTGAACACGCCAGCGATGGTGTGGATAGCGCCCCTGCATCTCAACCTTGTATAGCGGCAAGCGCCGGAGGAGTACAACAAAGGACCTCCAAGCCGTGTCTCCAAACGCAATGCTCTCACCAGAGGGACGACATCGAGACGTCTTCATCGCGCCGGTCCAACTCCGAACCTAGGCTTTCACCCGGAGACATCTACCAGACCGGGGCGAGGGCGAGGGGCGTGCCAGCTCGCCTCTGCGACACCTCCAAGAAGGGGAACAACACCCACAGGCATCGTTGTCGCCGGCACCAACTGAAGCCATGCAGGACTTTCGTCCGAATTGCGACGCACCTCCCTCCCTGCCCACAAGACTGGGACAAACGTCCATGTTGATCATAGTGTCGCCACCGCACCCTTCACCATCTTCGCTGAAGCGTCGTGGACCACCGACGACCCGCACGAGGGAGGGCACACCATCTTCCCGCAACCCCCACATGTCTTCCTCCTCCCACGTGAACTAGGGCCTGCAGATCTGCATCTGTCAACACCCTGACAGCTACTGCCGCAGCCCTAAAGCCCAGATCGGGCCCAAATCTGGCCCGCGCCGCCAGCAGCCGAGCCGCCCGTGTTGGAGTCTCCGCAGCCGCCGCTGACTCCAGGATTCCCAGCGTCGGCGACACCGCCGCCGCACCACCATCTTCCCCTCCATGCCCGGGAAGGCCCTCGCCGCGGCCCAAGAGCCTCGCCGCCGCGTCAAGACGCAGCAGCCTCCGGATCCTGCACCACGACGCGAGCTCCTCGCCAACCCACCCAGCCAGCTCCTCCGCCCCACCTCACCGCGTGCCGTCGCTCACCGTCCCCGCGCGCCGTCCATCTAGACATCCCTCCCCGCGCGGAGAGGCCGGCGGCAGCTGCGGCCAGGAGGGCAGCTTGGGGAGGGGACAAGCAGCGATGGCTAGGGTTCCCTCGAGTCACCCACGAGGGGGCGGCCCGAGGGACAGGGGGAACCACATAGGTGTGTTCTACCCATCGTACTGGCAGCTGGGCCACGGTGCTTGTGTCACGTACTTATATGGTGAGCTCATTATCGCGCCACCACGCTCCGTGAGGTGTCGAGACTACGGGAATGGGCCGATCTAACTATGGTGGCCTTCAATGTTGATGTTGAGAGGCTGGTGGATTTGGATTTTGGAGACAAATTTGTAGTTTGGTTGTTTGGTGAGGATGAGACGGGGAGCTTTTGGGTCTTGGAGCTGCTTGGAATCTCTACAATGATAGGGATCTGCATTCCGAAACAACTTTTTTTTTTTGAGGAGGATCCGACGCATATATTAAGAAGCCCAGCACACTTTTACAAAAAGGTCCAAAATATAAAGAAAACTACAGAGGGACCCAGAAAGTGCAAAGATCACCCCAAGCCTCAGAAAGGAATTACAATCGGATCCCAATCCACACCCCAAACACCTAGACGACGACGGCGCCGCCGTACCACTCGTCGGCGAGAAGAAGGCGCCACCACAGCTTGTAGGAGACCGCAGAAGCCGTCCGTCGCCGCGCGGCGGAACTGAAAAGCGATGAACGCGTACGGCCAGAACACCATCTTCCTGCAACCACCAAACCTCCAGCCAGCACCGCGCCGCCCAGGCCAACCACCGCGACCAGCACACCACCTCCAGGCACCACTCCCCTCGCCACCACGGCCGGCCGGAGTAGGAGCACCGAATAAAACCACCTGCAACACGAGCACCAAAAACAGAACTCCCACCTCCCGCTGCTCCTCCCCCACCACCACGGCCGTCCAGAAGAGCAAAGAAGGAGAAGGAGGTCCGACCAAACAGCTCCACGACCTCCCCGGCGACGAGGCCGGAACGGAGGAAGAGGGGGGAGCACCACGCCCAACACACCGCCGCCATCGCCTCCGTCCTCGACAACGACGCAAGGGCACTCACACCTACCAAACTACTACCTATCTACACCCGAGCAAGAGCCCGAGCTCCCCCCCACCTCACGGTGCCGGAACGGCGACCGGAGGCGGAGGGGAGCGCGGATCTGCCGGCGAGAGGAGGAGAGCTTGGAGTCGCCTTTCTTTCCGCCCTCTCTACTGTAGACGGGGAACGGGAAGGAGAGCTTGGTGGGCCTAACAGAGCAGCCATTCCGAAACAACTTGCATGAACTACGAACGTGACTTGTTTCTAGTATGGATGTTTTATTTTGTCCATTGTGGAAACATAATTGCTATGTAATGCATTATATTTCAGTGGCTAAAAATGTGGGTTTTGATCTAAGCGATGATTACCTTAAATTCCCAAAAGATGCTAGGTTGCAAGATGATTCACGATCTTTAACAATACTGGAAGGAATTTGCCAAGATTAAGGACCTTCTATAGCGAAAAGTCGATTTGTAGCCCAGGCTACATGTAGCTCGGTTTTTTGAAAATTCGAAATCTACATTTTAACGTATAAAATTTCTGAAAAAATCCTAAACGTAGATAATGATGATTTCTACCTGTGTGCAAAAAAGAAATGCGAAAAATTCTGTATTTTATCCTGTGTAAAAATGACAAATTTCTAGATCTGTGTGGTGATTCAAAATCTCTCAAAATTGTCAGAATTTTGTCATTTTTGTGTCGGGCGAAATACAAAACTATTTCGAGTTGAAACTTTTCAGAAGCATAGATCAAGTCGTTGTCAATATCTACTATTTTTTCTGAATTTTTTGAAACTTTACATGGCGTTTAAAAAATAAATAAAAAACCGGACTACATGTAGCCTGGGCTACAAATCACCGTACTCCCTTCTATAGGCTTTTTTTTATTCATTGGTCATTTTAATACAAAATGATATCATGGTGTGTGTGGGGGGGGGGGGGGGGGGGGGGGTGTTCCTTGATTCGAATCCTCCAATATCTTTCAAAGTTTTTATCTATAGTCCTGCTAGCATCGCTAGGCAACATAAAGATGAATCCGGTGCACCTTCAATTTGAAGAAATAGGCTTTCATCCCGCTATATTAATATAGCAACCATCCGATACAACAATGAGGTCACTGCTGGGGCAAACATCACATATACGCCCAAAAGAAAAGACAGAGAAGGAAGAAGAGAAAACAATGCCAACATTGGCGGATCACGAAAACGAAAGTGACTCGCAACCGTTGCGTCCTCTCCGGCAAAGTCCCACCACAACCCTAGCACTCGGAAATCGCCGCGTACCAAACAACACCTCCAAGAAGGAAACAACGACGACGCAGCTGTTGCCCGGACTGGTCATAGGGTTTCCCCTGTACGCTATAGGTAGTGGGGAAGAGGTACACCCGACGCCCTTCAGGAAGGAACAGCGACACTCGCAAGCGTCACCGCGTCGGTGTCAAGATGACAGGGATTTCTCCCAACCCCCAAAAAACCACATCCCTGGACAATCCGAAGCGCTCCATCCGTCTTGCCACCCACCATCAAACGCCACCACGGAATTGAAGTCACCGTCGTCGTATCACCATGGTACTCGCTGCGAGGCCGACCGAACTGTGAAGAACCCGCCGTAAACAAGGAGCGGCAATACCACATCCGCGCGGGAGGGACCAGCCTCCACCATCATAGACGGTAGCCGACCGGACACGGCAGACAAGAGCACACTAGGCCACCATGGAGCCAAAGGGCGGCAGCAGCAGAACCACCTGGAGGGCATCCTCCACCGCCAGCGGCGGGTGCCGACCGGACGCGGCAGCAGAGACACAACAGGCCGGGTAGGCCCGGCCGGGCCCAGGCAGGCCCGTGAATTCTCCGCCGCCACGCTGCAACACGTAGGTCACCGCCGCCGCTACCCTTAGCGGCTCCAAAGGCCCGGCCAAACCCAGACGAGTCCGCGAAGCTCCCGCCCGCCACGCTGCAGCAGGCGCGGCGTCGTCGCCGTCACTCCCGTCACAAGCTTCGTTCACCAGTCCAACCGGTGTAGCAGGGACGAACCAGACCCGCCTGACCCAAATCGAGCCCAAAGGGCCCAGATCTGGGCCTGCAGGGCCCTGGCCGAAGCGCCCTTGCCACGCCCCACCACCCGCATCGTCGAAGAAGCTCCGCCGAGCCGGACTGCCGCCGCCTGACCGCACCGCTCGACGCCGCGCCACCCCGCACCAGGACGACACCGAGCAGGGAAAAGCAGGGGGCCGCCGCCGCCCGGGACGAGCCCGGCGACGCACGCCGGCGACGGCCGCGGAGGAGAGGAGGTGGGGGCGCGCTCTGGAAGGAAGCAACGACGGCGACCGGTCGCCCGCGCGGGGGGCGACGCAGTCGCAAGAGAGGGGCGAGTGTTTCGCACCTTCAATTTCCTACGAGGCGTGCTAAATTCATGCAATGTCAGGTAGCACTTTTCCCCTCTCTAGTCTCACTTTTCAACGGGACGATCATGACTTGCAACGAGCATATTCAGCAAACAACTCTGCCCTAACTCAACTTAAAACAATGTTCCTTACGTGGTAAAGGATCATTCATCGTGCCTTCTTTATCACTGGTATAGTACATGAACCTCTAGCACTACTTTAGAAAAGATTGTGTAAAACATGTGCTACACACAAGTCAGATGGACATTCTGATGAAAAGTTCATCTGTGAGGACAAACAATTACCAAAATCCAACGAAATGGCCTAAGGTAGCAAAGCAGAGTACTAACACTTTACGAGTCAAGTATCAAGGCTATAGTCATATTATGTAATATTTACCAACTGATTAGCTAGGTCAAAAACATCTATTTGTGCATGGATTTGCCTTCATACACTTAACTGTACATACTGAAAAAAGAGATACACACGGAAACCAAAAATCACTTGCATGATTCAAAGAAGCTGTAGATAGCAGTGGTAATCAGAAGTTTAGAGTTACATGCTTGTGAGCACAAATTCTTGAACAAAAACGAGAAATACTACTGCTGGCTAGTGAACCCTAAATCCCCAGCAGGCCAAGCCATCACACCTCGCCCAAAACTATCTGTATTTCATGCATCTTCATGTCGGTGCCGGTAGTCGTATCATCTGTTCCATTTCTAAAATTGGTTCCTTGTATATGCGGCCCAAACAAAATGAATACGATGGGCCAAAATTCCATCAACATGTTGACAAGGATTCTCATTTTATCACCACCAATATGCGAATTAGTCCAATTCGAGTGCATAACGGTAGTGCCAAAAGAGCCCACTTCAGCCAAAATTCCGTTTTGTTGCACAGAATAACAAGAGGGCTAATGGCACAGATAGCAATGGCAGACTTCTGTGCAACGGGTACTAGCACCGTGTACAAACCTAGTGCAAAAGCTGATGTGAAGCATGTGATCGACGTTGACCCTAAATATAGGGCTACGAGTAAGTAAATTCTACGACTCTGTAGGTTTAAAATAGAGTATCCAGAATACATGAGACCTACGAGAGCCATCCCAGATAAGATGAAGGACAATGAGCTGGCTATAATGAATGCATCAAAAGTATACCTCCCAGCAAGTGTTGGTGTGCCTCCATTAGTATGTTCATCAGCTCTGTAACCTCCAGGAAGGGCGAAAGTGGCACCAAATGTCACAGTTGCAATTAGAGCTGCACCAATGCATAGTGTTTGTGTTGATTCTTTCAGCTTCTCTAATTCTTCTATTTCATTATGCTTTAACTGGTTGTAGTTTTCTTCAAAGTGATCCCGGCGACAGCTGCCACTCCTAGCATTGACGACTTTGAGTGCAAAATGTATTTTTGGTTCACTGTTCTACAAAACAAAGAAAAGTAGGTGAAGCCAAACCACACATATCTTCATTATTTTCTTTCGCGCCAAGGTAGTGCTTAGAATAAAATGATAGTGGAGTACATTACCTGATCATCAAACAATCCTGGGGAAATCTTATATCGCGATATATCTAGAGCAGTTTGCCCTTTCTTGTTTGATAAATTTAAATGTACTTTCTGATTCCTTAATAAAGAACAAAACATCAGAAGACTCCCTGCATGGATAGCTAGGTGTAGCGCGGTATTCCCATCATTGTCCTGCATATTCAGAATCCATGAGAGTGATCGATTTCTGCAAGCAAAACTGACAATCTTGAACTTCTTTTTCTCAGCAGCTACATGAAGGAATGTCCGTCCCGTATTGTCGTGCAAACCGGCACTGCTTGGAGACTTGTTAAGAAACATGGTGATTGTCCCTCTTTCACCGACAGAGGCAGCAACATGTATTGGAAATAATCCTTTGTTGTCCGATTGGTACAGTGCAGCTGGGTTAGCTTCTAATACTTGCCAACATACACTTCCTCGCTGACTTTGCTGTGAAAGAGCTGCGGCAAAGTGAAGAGGCGTACTCACGTTTTCATCCCTTTGAGTAGTGAGATCATTGTTCCATTCCAAGAGCTTTTTTGTAAGATCTGCAAATTGAACCTTTTTGTTAAATTAATCAAGGTGAGAAAACAGTTTGGAAGTGAAACACTCAATTTGAATCGGGAAGCGGAATAAGAAAATATATATTATCTTGAAAGTCTTTCATAAGGCAACCTGATTGAGCACATTCAGAATTTTTTCAGTGATTCATGGACGCTTAAATTATAAACTCAGACACCAAATTAGAATGTTAACTCATTCCGATGTGTTATGAACTTTGTTGTTTAAATCCCACATCTTGCACGTTCGAGTTATTAGACCTAAAGATGAAATTTTACACCAAGTAAGGATGTAGTGTAATCAGATGCATGTGCTCCTAGCTCGAGTACAACAATATATAGATGATTCTTAAATAAAATTCTTGTCATGTAGGCACATGAAGTGGATTACTATAATTTCAAAACTATTTCTACCAAATTATAGTGGTTTATCCATTGCTACTGTTGTGGTACCATCGCAGTGCACAAATGGTGTTTGTTGAAGTGCATGTGAGGGTGCATTCGAATTACCCTGTTAAGTTATTTAGAACCAGACTTCAGCGACATACCCGACATTTTGGAGGCTGTATGATAAATTTGATTCTCTGACCTAAAGGTTAGTTACAAAACTATGTTTTCATTTATACAGTAATTGTATTGGAAACAATGTTATGAAGAACAAGCACTACAATAGTCCACAATATTTGCTATGCAACAATCACATTAGGTGAATAATCTAACAGTGTCAACATCTTCATAACATCTAAACAATTGACATTTTTTATACAAATGAACACTCTAAGGTTACCATCACCATTACCGTCTTAAAAAGGGATAAGTTATTTTCACAAAATAAAGGGGAAGAGTGAGGTTTGAGAATTTGTGCAGCAGACGACAGTAAAGGAGAGAGAGGTGGAACAATGTAAAGGAGGTGCAAATCTGTGAATTCTATTGGGAGTACTGAACAAAATAAGTCCTTCACTTGCTAACACTAACTAGGAACAGTAATTGAAGGCTACGTTGTAAATGGGGCCCTTAATTATCTGGCGACCGTATTCAGTTGAACATTCTGCAGCTGTCCCAAGTACGAGCATGCCAGAATTGCAGTATATGTGAAAGGTAAAGACACACTCAATTTTTTTATCAGGAAATCTATGGAAGACTCATTTCGTGTGTTCTCATACTATTGTTTATGCGAAATAGATCCTGTCAAAGATTAGGTGTGGAAACATAGGAATGCCCCAAATGGAGATATACAAAGGGCAATAAGAAAATTGATGAAATGACTTTAACTGAACCATTTAAATTGTTGCCTTTAAGAATAACTAAATTGTAAGAAATGGTTTTTTAGTTTGTACTAGTTAAAAGGGGGCAATTTAGGCAACGCACTGGGAGCGGAACTATCTTGCAGCCTAGACTGCCTTGCTAGGAACTTGGACTTCATCACTGTGGCTTGGTTGCATACCTTTCTGAAACACTTGGCCATTAAAAACTGCATTGTTCAGTAATGCTAACAAGGCCAGACTAATATGTGATACTTCTACTAGCAAATCAAACAAGAACCATATGCTTACTCTAGTATCATGAGTAATAAGCCAGTCAGTACTATCCACTACAATGTTCAAGGCGCATACCATGATTAGTGAATTTGATTGATCGCTTCAGAATTACTTGGTTGTTTCTCGGTTTCTCATGAAGAACAAGCGTTGTGTGTTGTACTCTTTCCAAGAACTTTATACAACTACTATGGCCCAATGGAATGCACCAGTGAAAGTTTTCAGGTCATAGAATGGTATAAAATACGTAGATACCCAGTTTGAGAACTATTTGTTACCACAGAGAACTACATATCAAACTTTCTCATCCACACTGGAACCGAACAGGTTGGCTTTAAGGGAAAAAGCATATGCTAGATGTTGCTCATTTCTTGATGTTGAAAACCATGCAAATATATGCCGAAAACTGTAGATTGATCCATATTTGTTAGATGGAATGGAAAGGTACCTGTGCCTCGGAGAACCGCAGCATGCAACGCATTCTGCCCATTTTGCCCAGAGTAGGAAAGCTTCATGAGACTCGCATTATAAAGTGTGTCAACAATGATGTCCTCTTCCAGCAAGATGGCTAGGTATAGAGGTGAAGTGCCATGTTTTGGGAAACTGGCCAACTCCCAGTTTTCCTCCATTAGCACCTTGATTATATCATTGTTCCCAATGCGGACTGCCTGATGCAATGCTGTCTCCCGAACCTCGTTTTCCATTTCCAGCAGTCCCTTCACTCTGTCAACACCTGTATCGTCGTCCCTGGCCAGGCTAATGAGATGAGAGACCATGCGGGACATCCCGGCCCGTGAAGCGCAATGCAGGGGCGTGTCGCCGTTCTTGTTTTGCGCAAACAGAAGGTGTTTTGCCTTGCCATGGATGATGTCAGCGCTCCTCAAGAAGCCATCACTGTCACCATATGTAGCCACCATATGGAGTGCAGTGCCCCCTTCAGTGGTGACCCCCTCCAGGAGTGACACAGCAGAGAGCAAAGGCAGGTTCAGCGACGCTTCAACATCATCAGAAGATTTCTGTGTCGGCATGCCTTTGTTGTTGCTGCAGCTGCCGGAGCTGTAAGCCGTTAGCAAGCCAGGAAATTCATGGTTATACCTCACGGATGGATGCAGTTGGCCGCTTCCCCTGTTGAGAAGGAATTCCAAGTCCTGCCAAGAGCCAGAGCACGCCGATGACAGCAGAAGGGGGCTCATGGTGACTGCCGGGAGAGGCTTCCTCGTGGAAGCCTGGATGCTCGAGCCATCCCACCAGCATCGACGTCGTCGAATCCTCCTTGCTCATCAGATCCTTGAGTTGCTGACAGTCACCGCGGCCTGTGACCACCGTCAGTTAGGCGTCCACCGGCACGCCATGGCATTCACCTCCATGAACGAGCCAGGACGTTCCTCGCCGCTGCTGTTCGACAACATCACCACCAACAGCGAGCTAGGACCTTCCCTCTTCCTGCTTACAACCAGGGACTGCTTACAACATGGATGCTCAGTGTATGATGGCTGCCCAAGTCTGGCATAGGGGTGCTCTTGTTTTAGCTGTACTCTGTACCAAGTTACTACTAGTAGCTACAAAGTCGTCTTCTCCATTCTTGTTTGATTCCCTTTTACATTTGATTTCGCGTGATCCAGATCGATTAGTTAATTCTGCAAAAAACAAAACAGACGGATTAGTTAATTCAGTAACGGCGCATAGTTGATACTATAATATGCTAGGTCGGATGCTCCCAACGAAGCATTTGTCTCTGTCGTTTCCTCGTGCCTATCTGGTGGAGCTTCCGTTGCAATCATATACACTAAAAATAGGAAGATCAATGGCGATATTGCAGATGTTAACCAGTCATGAGTGTCCAGCCGATTTCAGATTCAGATGGAATTTGTAGAGAATGAACAGATACTACAGAGGAACTTACCGATCGGTGCTGCCAGCGCGGGCGACCCGCTGCGCGGACGGAGACGAGCGGACGGGCTCGCGAGGCCGTGAGGAGGAGCGGCAGAGGGGCGAGGATGCTATCCTGGTGGACGCCGGCGCGCCGCCCCGGCCGAGCGGAGAACATCCGACTAGGGTCACTTGAATCCCGCATGTTTTGGGGGCAAGCAAAGCGTGTTCTTTAAAAGAAAAAATCACTCCAAACTCCTTTTAGAATCTTTTTTTTTCTTGTGATGGAATGAAACAAATTCAAATCGTGTATTATTGGAGCGGGCATGACATTGCAATCCTACGACTTTCCTATTGTTGCGTTTTTAGAATCCTACAAATCAGATAGGCTGCTCGATTTATCGAGAAAACTGGGCGAAAACCTACACACCGGCTTAGCACCACAACATGTACAAGAAGAAAGTCAAGACACACGACACCCACAGCTAGGCACTCGAGACTCTACTACCAAAGTGTGCACCCAAAATCGTCATGTCAGATGCACCATGAGCTCTTTCGCCAACCTCCCTTGACCCAGAGAGGAACAACATGTCTGGAAGAGGAGGACAAGTGCCTCTCTCCTTTGGCGCCCCTCGCATGTGGTGAGACAGTGGTGGGCTGCAAAGCGTATACTCAAAACCAAGATCATTTGCCCTTTCGTCAGCAGATTCGTCGGCGGTAATTCCTCCGCATGTCCCAAATCCGTCCAATTCCGACAAAATTTTCACCGCGTCGTTTACATATCGGTTCGGGGTAGAGCATCTCTACCATATGCCTTAAAATAGCATGCTTCGAAACTAGTTCAAGCTAATCCTTAAATCCAGTTTGCGGTACAGAAACTTTGTACTATAAAATTTTAAAATAAAAACACTTTGCGCTGAACACAACTACAAATTTAGGGTAGATAACCTAACCCAAACCCTAACCAAGATCGGACACCAAAATTCTCCACCGGGCCTCGAGACGCGGCGACGCGATGAGCTCACTCGTCGGAGGAGGAGTAGATGATGGGGAACGGCTGGCGGTCCCTCTCCTCGCGCCACGCCCGCTCGCGAGCGGCTTGCTCGACTAGTCGCGGTTGAAGGCCGTCACCACCTCCTCGTCCCAATGAGGTCATCGTCATCGGAAGGGACGGCCCAGCAGCGCGCGTGGAGGTGGGGAACGCGCGACAAACAATGAGGACCCGCCTCCGCGTCTTGTCGGCACGCGGCCAAGAGTGGCTCGAGCCCACTACTGCCCATGCTCACGGTCGTGGAGCCCCAGGGCTAGAAGATCCTGCGTGGAGCCGCGATTGTTGTTCACTGGCCACGTTTGAGCTCGAGCAGACTAGATCTGTTGAAGGCGATGGCGAAAATTGAGGGTTTCGTCCCGTAAAACGAAAGCCAGGCTATATATAGATCACGCGGACAGGGGTGATATAATGATTATGTGGGCTAGATACGATATATATCTTCAGGCCAAAAAGGTCCAAAACCGCATATCGGCCTTAGCACACACCCCCCCCCCCCCCCCCCCCCCCCTCTCTCCCCAACCCGAAGGTTAAAAGCAAACTTTTTTTTGTTTATGGTATCTGAATTTTAGGAAAATGGTCAGGTAAATTCTTCACTTCTTCACCAATCCACGGGAAAACCAACGACATGATCATATGAGAGAAACCAAGAAGTAGCAAAGTAGAGTCAACTAGAGGAGTGGAGATTTCTTGCTCCGGGACTTCACATATGAGAGAAACCAAAAGGCAGCTAAGTAGGGTCAACTAGACGAGTGGAGATTTGTTGCTCTCGGACCTTTTGTGCTCCTTTTATTTCAAAAAAGTGAAAAATCATGCTGCCAAAAGTTTTTAAAAATCCGAAAATATCGCATGTCTTTAATGATGTATCCCAGAAACATGCAAAATTTCAGTTTGTAATACTTTATATTTGGGCTACACAAAAAAAATGATAAATGTGGAGATTTGAGTACACTCCTTCAAATATCTAAAATGTACAAGGTTTATCATTTTTATGTAGCCTATAATAAAACAAATTTGCATTGAGATTTTACATGTTAGTATAATCCATCTTTAATTACATCTGGGATTTTCTTTAGATTATTGTAAACTTGTAATTTTTTATTTTTTTAAATGTAGAGAGCACCGTTAAATATAGGGAGCACTGGAGCTGAGGGATCCAAAGTGACTTTCCGCAACTAGACACGCTTGATGCCAATATATAAGAGATACTCGTACAAAAGTTATAATACAAGTACAAAACGCCAAGAGATGGTACTACTACCACTACTACATATCACGTACTACGACATATGCATGATCGTGCTTGAACTTCCGGCCTCCCGGGCGTTTCATCCTCGAAATACAGTCACCGGTACGCTGTGCTCGTGTACTACTACATGCATCGACTCCCCTGCTCTTGATTTTCGATAGAGCTACAGGCAGGTGTGGACGAGACAGAGGTGCACGAAGATGGTCTAGAAGGAGGCGGCGGGTAGGAGCAGGGCGACGTAGCCAGACAGCAGCAACGCCGCCAGTGCGACGCCGGCGGTGGCCGTCGAGGTGGCGGTGGCCCCGTTGGCGGCCTGCTGCGCGCGGGAGTTGGTCGTGGACGCCGCGTTGTCCTTGGCTGCGAGGATAGATATATAAATTATTGCAGAGTCAGACTTCAGAGAGGAGCTTATAAACCGATTAACGTGCGTGTGTAGTGCGGACTGTGGAGGCAATGGAAGGGTCACCTGGAGCCGCGTCGGTGCCCTTCTCGCCGCCGGGGCTGAAGATGGCGGCGTCTTTCGAGTTCGGAGGGATATGCAGCAGCTCTGCACACATATACACAAGATGCAACTCACATTCAGAGAAGCAAAACAAGTTCACGAAATGGCATCAGCACAGCAGCCTAACTGCATATCACAGACAGCCCGACACATGGGTGGGACGTGACCGTCTGTACTACACGCACCCTGCGTGGGGTGGTGTCGAAGTCGTGACCGCGACCGGCGTGGCCATGTCACGGGCCGCAACCAACAAACAACTAAGAATCTAGCTAGGATGCAGGCACATGCTAAGTAACGTGTGAACTATGAATGCATGGAGTTAGGCACGGCGGCTAGCGGGGTTCCGGCGAGGTCGATCATGCAAGTAGCTAGGAGATCGACCGACGTACCTGGGCAGTGGGAGACGTTGGCCTTGGTGGCGCCGCAGGCGGAGGGGAGGGCGAGGGCGAGGGAGGCGTTGATCTTGATGCCCAGGTTGGGGTCGTCCTTGTCCTTGACCAGCACGCACAGGCACTTGGGGCTCTTCCCCAGCACCTGCCGCAGCCCGCCGCAGCAGTCCGGCGCCGGCGCCCGCGCCTGCCCCTGCACGTACTGCAGGCACGGCGCCAGACTCACCAGCTGGTCCGCGCACTCGCTCCGGTCCGCGCTCATGTCGCCTCCCGCACACGCCGCCGCCACCGCCAACATTATCGTCACCACCACCGGCCACCGCATCGTCATTGCCATCTCTACTAGCTCCCTCTTCCTCGATTCCTTTGCTTGCCTTGGCTAGACTAGCTAGCAGCTGCCGAGGTGCCTTGCAGAGCTAGTGGAAGTGAACTGGCTGTGTGGGAGTGTGAGTGAGCTGGTAGTGGGGTTGGCGAGGCCGGCCGGGGTGCACAATTATAGCGGCCGGGGCAGGGAGGAGGCGGCGAAGGTGTGAAGCAGTGGACCTGACGTGCTCGATCGCACCACGTATACGGGCACACCGTTCGGCACTTGTGGTGCGTGGCTGATCGACAGGCTCAACTCTGCGCACTGCAGAATGCAGAGCTTCACCAAGCCTTGCATGCGTCTCAGTGGGAAAACGGTACACCTGCCATGACTTCCTGAACTGAAAGAGGCTCGCCGAAAAGAGCTCTCACTGCTGTAAAACGGTGCCCAGGAGAGAAACGACCATGACCGTGTTATGATGTTCACATACAGGAAGATGCCAGAAATGTGAGAACATGTCCTGTGAGTTTTTAACTACTACGCCGGTCGATCGGCGCCGTGTTCTCGGCGTCATCTGCTCGCTCTGGCCGGCCGGCCACCGGCGATGGGGCCGCCTGGGAGCAAATTCATGGAGCCATTGATGCGCCCGCTCGATTTGATTTCTCGACGAGACATGCGGGCTGGGTAGATGGGGGCAGCAGCGAGCCAATAACTCCGGCATTCATGCCGTGCCGGGGAGCACAGCCCTGCCGCTGTGTCGCACACTCATGCAGCTGGTCTGGATGAATCCAGCTCCATGTGGACAACCTGCACACGAAACCAGGGCAAGGAATTATTGTGGGCTGCCGCGCCGTTGTTGTTGGATCTCATTGTTACAGCGGAAACACACAACAGGAGTTAACCATACCAGTAGCTTGCATGCATGACAGTGTAACCTCTATAGGTGCCCTGAGAAAAATTTATTTGCCTTTACATAGAGGCTCTTCATGAAAACGACCAGGAGGTCTCTACAAATGATATCAGAACAGGAGTCATGGGGATCTCCTCTTGACGTGGATAGGCATGCATATCAGCCAGATGTCCAATTTGCCAATAGGACTATAGGAGCTAGTACGTGTCACAGGGCGTATGTGCACTTGGAGGATTCAGTACCGGGCCGGAGACCAAAGTGGCAGGATACCAACGTTTCAGAATTCAGATGCTGAATGGGGAGTATCATATACTAGTATCATGCACATGATACTAGCCTATGTTACTACCTCCACAATGGGTAGTAACATATATGTGGTATCATATAATACTGTATCTGTGAGGACACTATGTTCAGTCACCTCCCGGACGGTATCTTTCGACCTCAGTTGGCTGCTAGCACCACCCCCGTGGCTGTCGTGACGGTGACCGGGGAACCTGTGACGGCAGAGGTGGTTCAGTCCATGCTAGCTCGCTATTGTCCGCTGCAGACCGCATGGCGCTGGGAGGCGATCCCTCACAATCAATACAAGGAGGATTCGTTCTTAGTCAATTTCCCTTCCATGGAGGACTTGGAGAGGATGAATGGATCGGAACTAGGGGTGCCTAAACAGCAAACGGTGATTTCCCTGGACATCTGGAAGCCGGAGGATGTTGAGCCTATGGCGGAATTGACACCGACTTGGGTACATGTGACTGGGGTGCCGAACTCAGCGCGCCATTTTCTGGGTCTTTGGGCAGTGGATACTCTCATTGGAAAGACTATGGATGTGGACTTATTGGCTCTCCGGCGTCACAATGTGGCTAGGATTCTGGTGGCTATTCGCAACCCCAATCTATTTGAGACTAGAGAGGTTAAGTCCGATGCATTCCTGTTACTTAAGGGATACTCTTTTCGGTTCACCAAGGAGGCGGCGGACTATGTTGCCGATCCGGACTTTGTGCCCTTTATTTGGAAGAGGAATGAAAAGGATGATGATGCAAAAGGCCTTGAGGAGAAGCACGCGGACGAGTCACCCATAAATGAGCCGCCCAATATCGCGGATAGAGACACTCCCATGCCACAGGCTAATGCTCCGGGGCGGGGGGTGCGTCACTTGGGTTGCTTGAGGTGGTTGATGTGGTACCGGTCATGGCGGTCACTCCCTTTAACAAAAATCCCCAGACCCCGAGAGGAAAAGAAATTGTGGCACAGATGTCGGTGCTAGCAAGTGAAAAGAAGTTTGCAGGGTTGCAGCTACAGGAGCAGGAGGTTCCTAGTGCATCTGCAGGCTGCTACGTTGAGCCTGTGCATCGGTCCCCCATTCTGGGCTGGGCATCATCGCCTTGTGCGATTGATGAACCGACTGGAGTGGCCGGCCCAGTAGCCTCGCTGCTTGGGCAGGGCATGGCGGGCCAAGCTGCACCGGAGTGGGCAGCCTCAGCTGGGCTGGGTGCAGACTTCAGTAATCTGTCGCCCACGGCGGTAGCTGAGCAAGATGGGACTCCGGACCTGCTCGGTGAAGTTGGTGGGCTGCGCGTGGCCGGATGCGAGAAGACGCACATGACGGGCGGCCGGCCTCTCACGGCAGAGGGGCTGGAGGCTGGTGGCTGTGCTGGGGCTGGCGGGAATCCTGCCACGCCCAAGCAGGGGTCCGCAGACAACGTGGCTGCCGTCCTCTCGCCGGACGTGCAGCTGCACTTGGAGGCGCCGGACAGCTCCTCGACACGGGTGGAGGGCTCTACTTCGCCAATGCCTCCACCTGTATCGACACCGCTGCGGAGGAGTGTGAGGCATGTCGTGGCCGCGGACGGGTCATCCGCCACGGACGAGGACTCCATGGCGCGGGCTATGAGGCGCAATGCGGTCCACAATCTGGATGTGAATGGTACGTGTCAATCCCCAAAGTCTTTCCTTCCATTTTCAAATTCAATCATCTCGGATAAATTGAAGAGGGTAGGCTTTTCTTTGGGTAATACTGTTGAAAAAATTGCTATGTCGACTAATGCACTAAGACGATTGGAATATGACCGGTTAACAGTCACCCCAAAAGTCTCGTGCATGTCGGATACTACTCACATGGATGAGGAGGAGCAACATGACACAATTGATGTACATCTCCTCTCACATCTAGTGGGCGATGTATCGGAGGGTGGCTTAGACGAGGCGGTGCTGAGCTCATTATATGACCTCAAAGCATCTGACCGTAAGTCCAAAGCCGACTCTAATAAGAAAAAGAATAAAATGCCACGGAAAAAGGCGAAGTTCTCCACACCTCCAATTGTTTCCCAATGAATGGCTTCTTCAAGAACAGCAGAGGTCTTCGTGACTTGGCTAAACATGCTAGTATTGCTGATGCTATTCGGGATCATCGCTTGGATTTTGTGGGAATTTCCGAGACGGGTAAACGGGACTACTCAGCGAGCCTACTCAACCGCTTGTCGGAGGGGTAGAGTTCACTTGGAGGTCTCGTCCGCCACGTGGTCGGTCTGGGGGCATTTAGTAGGCGTCAGAACAGAGACCATGGATGTACTGGCTAGTTCGGAAGGTGACTTTCATATTAAGGTCCACATCCGTAACAAGGCTGACAACTTCACATGGACTCTGGTCGCTGTATATGGTGCTGCCCAAGATGAGCATAAACCTGCTTTTCTCAGAGAGTTGGTGAACCTAGCAAAAGATAACCCATATCCTATAATTATAGGGGGTGATTTTAACTTGCTTAGGTTTCCACATGAGAAGAGTAGAGGCAGATTTGACAACAGATGGCCTCTCTTATTCAATGCTGTTATTGACAGCCTTAGTCTAAGAGAAGTCTCTATGGTTGGGAGGCAATTTACTTGGGCTAATAGCCTCCCAGAGCCAACATACGAGAAGCTGGACCGTGTATTGATGGACTCGGATTGGGAAATTAAATACCCACTGGTCTCAGTACGGGTCCTCGAACGTATAGAGGCATTGTCAGATCATGCTCCCATACTCCTAACTACGGGAACACCTAACCATTGGGCAAACGCCAATTCAAATTTGAATTGGGTTGGCTGCATAGGGATGGGTTTTTCGAAATGGTAAAGAGGGTGTGGGAAAGGCCGGTGCCTGGTCTAACTCCAATCCAAAGGTGGAATAATAAAATAAGCGCATTGCGCAAACACCTGAAAGGTTGGGCAAGACATATGGTTGGGCAATTAAAAAATGAGAAGCTCCGGTTGTCATCTATTATTGATGAACTGGAGGCGCTGCGGAAGTTAGGCCCCTATCTTCGCAAGAGATCGAATTAAAAAATCGTTCTAATACGAGATGGCGGGTCTTCTTCGTGAAGAGGAGATCAAATGGTACCAACGATCAAAAGCCCAATTTATCCTAGAAGGAGACGCGAATACGAGATACTTTCATAGTCTTGCTAATGGAAGACATAGAAAGAAACTCATTCATTCTCTAACCCAGGAAGAGGGGACGATTGAAGGCCATGAGCAATTGAAATCCTACATCACGAAGTACTATAAAAATCTTTTTGGAGAGCCAGATGCAGATAATTTCTCGCTGGACGAAACCCAAACTGATGATATCCCGCAGGTTTCCGATCAGGAAAACGCCCATCTGACCGCTCCTTTCTCTATGGAGGAGGTGAAGAAGGCGGTATTCCAAATGGAACACAACAAAGCACCGGGTCCGGATGGTTTTCCCGCAGAGTTTTACCAAACTTTCTGGGACATAATCCAATCGGACTTGCTCGAGATGTTTCAGGATTTACATGCTGGACATCTTGAGCTATTTCGCCTAAATTTCGGTGAGATAATTTTGTTGCCAAAGGTTAATGGAGCAGAAAGGATTCAGCAATACAGCCTATCTGTCTTCTAAACGTTAGCTTCAAGATTTTCACTAAAACCGCTACTATTAGGCTAAACTCGGTGGCTGATCATGTTGTGAGACCTACTCAGACGGCGTTTATGCAAGGTCGCAATATTCTTGATGGAGTTGTGATTTTACATGAAACAGTTCATGAGATGCATCGGAAAAAGCTTAATGGAGTCATCCTAAAAATTGACTTTGAAAAGGCATATGATAAAGTCAAGTGGTCTTTCTTGCAACAAACACTCAGAATGAAAGGTTTTTCCGCTGAGTGGCGCGCAATGATTCATAATTTCATTTCCGGAGGAAGTGTCGCCATCAAAGTCAATGACGATGTTGGTAGAAACTTTCAGACGAAAAAGGGATTACGGCAAGGCGATCCATTATCACCTATATTGTTTAATATAGTTGCTGATATGTTAGCCATAATCATTGAGCGGGCAAAATCTGATGGGCAAATTGTGGCGTGGTACCGCATCTAGTGGATGGCGGATTATCCATTCTACAATACGCCGACGATACAATTCTTTTTATGGAACATGATGGAGAAGGCAAGAAACCTGAAATTAATATTATCAGCGTTCGAGCAACTCTCCGGTCTAAAAATAATTTCCATAAAAGTGAAGTGTTTTGTTTTGGCGACGCCCAAGAGGAGGCTGCCCAATATGCCGAATTATTCGGCTGTGGGCTTGGCCAGTTTCCGATTAACTATCTCGGTATCCCAATTCACTTTAGGAGGACTAACGATAGCTCAATGGAAACATGTTGAGGAAAGACTACAAAAGAGGCTAAGTAGCTGGAAAGGAAAATTATTATCCTTAGGGGGAGATTGGTGCTCATAAATTCAGTACTAACTAATATGGTGCTGTATATGATATCCTTCTTCACTACCAAAGGGAGTCTTGCATCGATTGGATTACTTTCGATCCAGATTCTTTTGGCAAGGGGATAGTGAAAAAAGAAATATCGGCTGGCAAAATGGGATGTGGTGTGCCGCCCTAAGGACCATGGTGGTCTTGGGATTCATGATCTTCAGGTCAAGAATAGAGCCCTCCTTGGTAAATGGCTGTTTAAGCTTTTGACCGAAGATGGGGTGTGGCAAACTCTTCTTAGGAGAAAGTACGTAGGCTCAAGTGCGCTGTCACAGGTTTCTTGGAAATCAGGTGACTCTCACTTTTGGGCCGGCCTAATGGCGACGAAGAAATTCTTCTTCCCATATGGTTCCTTCTCCATTAAGGATGGGTCTGAGATAAGGTTTTGGGAGGATACATGGTTGGGTACTACCCCCCTCCGAGAACAATATCCAGCGTTATATGGAATAGTCCAAGGACGTCACAAGAGCGACACGCTCGCTCAAGTGTTAGTTAATAAGCAACCGACCGTGACGTTTCGTAGAGATCTAGTTGGTCCTAGGTTGGTAGCTTGGCACGAGTTGCTACAGCGATTAACCACTGTCAATTTGACACAAGGGACCGATGAGTTTCGATGGAATTTGTGCACTTGTGGTAAATTCTATGTGGACTCCATGTATACAGCACTCATCCAACCAGATGTGCCGGTTGACAATAATAAGAAAATCTGGAAGATGAAAATCCCACTTAAAAACAAAGTTTTTGTGTGGTATCTTCGTCGTGGAGTTATTCTTACAAAAGACAACCTTGCGAAACGCAATTGGCATGGAAGTAGACAGTGTGTCTTCTGTCACAAAGACGAGACGATCAAACACTTATTCTTCGAGTGCAAATTGGCTAGTTCTATATGGTCTATAATCCAAATAGGTTCTACTATTTATCCACCTAAGAGCATTGTTAATATTTTTGGCAATTGGCTGAATGGAGTGGATAATAGGTTCAAACAACTTATTAGGGTGGCAGCGCTGGCCGTAATATGGTCGCTTTGGCTATGTAGAAATGACAAGGTTTTTAACGATAAAAATTGTTCTCTTATGCAGGTTATCTACCGGACTACTGCTACACTCCGTTCGTGGTCTCAGTTGCAACATGTGGGGCATCGAGACCTGTTTATGGAGGTCTGTACAAGACTGGAGGATACGGCGAGAGACTTTTTATCTCGACATGGATGGCAGCATAATTTGCGGATCGGCCCTCCTCTACCATAGGCGTTTTTACAATTTCTCATTATGATATGTAATTCGCCTTTTTTTTCAGTACTTCAGACTTGATACGGCTGTGTGCATCTTAGTTATGCAGAGGCTGGGTGTAATGCTTAAACATCTTAAGTAATAAAACTCCCTTTATCTAAAAATGTTACGGTATCTACCTATGATACTACTATCATATCTCTCATCATTAATTACAGTGCCACGTCATATTTTTGCCAACATGGCATGCATGATACCACCTATGATACCCCACTGTGTCTAGTCTTAGCTCGTGTACAGAGGATGCGGCAGGGGCAATGAATTACGACATCTCCAGCCGTCCCCCCAGCGCCCCCCAAGGGCCGATTTTAGCGCCGTTTTGGCCTGGGAGCGCCGTTTTTCGCCCAGTCGGCCCCCCAGGAGCCCAAATAGCGCCGGATGGGGTAAAAGCGCGCGTGGGCCAGCGCTGTCGGCGTGATAGCACATATCCCACCTCCGCGCCGCTTTCTTTTCCCCATCCCTCGCGTCGCCGCGATGTCGCCGACGGCACCACCCCTCCCCTCCGCCGCATACAACTAGCTAGGAAGTCGCCGCCTTCTCGCCCAATCCTCCGCCGCCGGCCGCCCCTCCTCCCTCCGCCGTCATCTCGCCGCAAAGAAAACTCTGGGAAGGCTCGCCCCCACCTTGCCTACTAGGTGTTCGGCGATTTGTCCGCCCAGCCATGGACTCCGACGACGAGGATCTGCTCGCCGAACTGCTCGACGAGGAAACCCAGGCCGACATCGACGATGAAGAGCACCTGCTCGTCCTCGCCTGCCATGCCGGCCTGCTCGACAAGGCGAAGCCGCGGCGTGGTGGCTCAAAGCCCGGTCGCCGCAAGAGCAAGCCGAGGCAGCGCTACGAAGGCTACTGCATCCTCTACTCCGACTACTTCGCCGAGCACCCCACGCAGGACGAGGCTGTGTTCCGGCGCCGCTTCAGGATGAAACGGCAACTCTTCCTCGACATCATGCATGCCATCCGAAAGTTCATGTGTGTGTTGATTTGTATGTTAAAAATTTGGCCGAAAATTGGCCGGCTGGGGGCGGACTGGGTTCGGCGACTGGGAAAACGCCGAACCCAGAATGTCAATTTGCGCCGGCATTCCCCCAGGCCGTCAAAAAGGCGCCGTTTTTCGGCCTGGGGGGCCGAACGGCTGGAGATGCCCTTAGCTTTCAGTGTCTAGGCAGGATAGTGAACATGCTGCAGCAGTGATTCGTGTAGAAAGAAAGAACAGCAAACATGCTACAGTAGTGATTCGCATTGGCTTCAGGAAAAAGTGTACTAGTACGTGGTTGTTACCGCTTCGCCACTTGCTAGTGCTAGCACCTATAGTTTCCGAAATTACAGGATACTTAATTGCAAAAAAAAATTGACTCAGGCTAGCGTTGCCTGCCGTCGCTCTTCAGCAAGTTGCTGATCGACCAGGGGCGCGATCGACTCCGACAATGTTTACACAGTGGCTATTATACTGATCTGCATGCTCAAAGAGATCCAACCTCAACAATAAGTCCCATTTTCTGCCGAGCAACCTTACCAATTCTTCCAGGCATTTTCCATATATGGTTTTCCAAACATTCGGTAGACCAGCTAAGTACACACGCAAACACAGCGTCCACCCTTCGACCGACAAGCAAAGTTAACTAAAACGTTATCATGCATCCGGACTAAACTTGGCCGGACACAACGGTTAGAAAGCGTGTCCGTCCCGGCGTCCCGCGACGGTGTCCTGACAATGTCTACCACTTCCAGGCTTCCAGCACATCTCCGGCCGGATACGCCATTTTTTGGAAGGGAGTGGATAAGGCTCGGTTGACCGAGAATTAATAAAGTGCTCGGTCGCCTTCCTCCTAGCCTCTCTTCCTTCCCTCCGGTGTCTTCCTCCTTGCCTCTCTTCCTTCCCTCCGGTGACCCCCGGCTGCGGCCACCGGCCTAGCCGCCGTCCTCCCCGCCCGTGGCCGGCGCGCTGCCGCGACGCCTCGCCGCCCCGCCCTGCCCCAAGCTCCTCCTCTGCCGGTCCGCCGCCACCCCCGGCCATCCCTCTAAATCCGGCGACTCTCCGGCGTCCTCTCCGGCCACGGCAACCCCACCCCCACAAGTTAAGTTTCTTGCTCGCCTGCACCACCTCCGCCGCGGCCGCGTCGTCGATGGCTCCGCCTCGCTCCATCCCTCGCCGTCGCCGTCGCCGTCGCGGCCAGCCGCGCCGTCGCCATCGCCGCCGAGAAGCTCCGCGTCCTCTCTCTAGCCATCTTGATTTACAGGGCATGGGAATCGACCGAGCGTCTTCTTAATTCTCAGCTAACCGAGTGTTAGCAAAACCGTTTTTGGAAATAGGGATCGAACCTCGAAGGCCGTGGCTGCATAGATTGAACTGATCGAAAGACACGACAGTATTTCACATGTCTCGCGTACACGAGGACAGACTTGTAGGAAAATAAAATGGCAAGACAGAACACACGATTTTTTTTTTTTTTGAGAACACGAAGACAAGAATAAGCGCATCTAAGTCCGATTGGCAAAGGCCGGCAATTGCCACGCGATACAGCCCGGTCCAAGAAATTCATAAGCCCCGTCTGTAAACCCACGCCAAAATGGGCGTTGCGTAGCCGGGCCAAGCAAGCCCATCCTCTACAGCATCCCTACTCTCATGTCCATCCCTTATAACCATGGTGTACCAAAAAAAAAAAAGGACAACGAAAATGTTCCCGTTTCATTTAGCAGAAATGCTTGCTGTGAGGAATGCATTGAATTTAGCAAACTCAATGGGATACCATGCAGTTCAAATAGAAGTAATCTGATGCTTCACAAGTGATCAAAGCCTGTTTTGGCCAAGAAAGAATCTGGAACGAGAGGACGGTTGTCTACGCACAGTGTTTAAATGTTCCTGGGATGATTGGTTCAATTGAATTCACGCACTGTTCAAGAGAGGCCAACAAAACAGCTCATGATATTGCTAAATATTACGACGTATTATGATAATAATTTATCTTGTAGCTGGGTGGATGACCCTCCTGATTTTCTTATAAACTCAATTGTGAACGATGTAACTATTTTGCCAAACCAATAAACTTGCCATGATGATTTTACCAAAAAATCAAGCAAGTCAAATAGTGTGTTTCCTCTATGGGTGCATCTTCTTCCCCGACATGTTGTTGACTTTCCACCGTACAGCTTCTCTGGCGCCATGCCCACCTTGAGCACCGTTGTCCGCCACCTCGCGTGTGACCTGCTCCGCCACCCCTCTACCCCCTCCATTTCTCCTCCAAGAAATCCCCACAGCTTATGCTCATCAATGGTCATGAACCAGTGGGAGCGGGTCCGGGGTCACTGGATCTAGCGCCGGTGGGGCTCCGGTGAGCTGGATCATGGTCGGCGATGTCGAAACGGCGAGATCGGTGCGCCATGGACGATGATATAGATAGGTTTTTCGTGGATATTTTCGGATGTTCCATGTGCGCGTTCAAATTGTGGCATACTTGTATGTGTTTTGTTGCGAAAGCACGCGCATGATGCTGCAAAGTTTTTGGACGTTTGCTGCAAGTTTGTCTTTTTCGGATTTTTTTATGTTGCATATGTATTTTCAAATTGCTATAAACACATGTTTATTTCGCTATATTACATTTTTTTAAATGACCCAAAATATTCTTTTTATGGTTTGTAACATCTTTCTAAATAAATGTTGCGAAAAATCGTTGCGTAGACACCTCTTTTGTATTGCTTTCTCAAAATATTGGCAAACTCTTTTACGTTTTTTTAACACCTTCTGAAAAAATGTTATGATAATTTGTTACAGTAGTCTGATAAAAAATGGTTGACACAAGTTTGTGTCAATACGGATGTATCTACACACTACAATACGTAAAAAGTTTGCATATGTATTTTCAAAATGCTATAAACACATGTTTATTTCGCTATATTACAATTTTTTGAAATGCCACGATATCTTTCTAAAAAAATGTTGCGAAAAATTGTTGCGTACACAATTCTACTGTATTGCTTTCTCAAAATGTTGGGAACTTTTTACATTTATGTAACACCTTCTGAAAAAATGTGATGATAATTTGTTAGAGTGGTCCGATAGGAAATGGTTGACACAAGTTTGTCTCCACACCACAATACGTTTATATACATCTGTATTTTAAAAAAATTGTGTCAATCATTTTGGATCAGAGAGAGTATATAATAGACTCGGCCGGGCACCCAAGAGAAACGACCGATTGGGGAGTCAGTAGCGGTGGAGCGTACCTGCAGAAAACGACCGATTTTTGGCTGGGCGACGACGGCTAGCGGCTAGCGCTGTCCACTTTATATGACTTGTCAACCATGTTCCTCGTGGGCGTCAACGGTCTATACCATACAATGAGACCTACGGGAAACGAGACAGTCCCGACCGACGTGTACCTGCAACGGCTGCACCGGTGCCGACCGGCGACCACCACCCTCCAGTCCCCGGTTTCCACTTCCAGAAGAAAAAGAAGCCCGCAAGCCGCGACCCAGCCAGCTTCCACAGAATGCGATTTCGATTCCGATTTTGGCCAGTGGCCAACCCAATAAATGGGGAGAGAACAACCCGCCACCGGCCGGCGATCGTGCCACCGCGGATCACGGCGCCCATGGTCCATGCACGCACGCGCGCCGTCGTGGGTTCTTGCCGTCGGGGACCCGCGATCGTTGGCTGGCATGGCGGCCGCGATCGACGGGCGGACGGAGCATTCAGCCAGCGCACGCCGTACGGGGCTGCGCCTACCGGATGAGAAAGAATATTGCTGTTTACGCCGACGATGGCCGGCAGCGAGGCACCGCCGTATCGACTGTTCCATCGGAATCTGATTGATGATCGCACGCACGCCAGCGAATCAGGAGTAATTAGCAGGCCGACGCACCGCTCATTGTTAATCATGCTGCGCGCAGCACAGCATACGGAGTAAGTGTCTGTACAGTCTCCGGATCAAAGATCATCCAGTACACTGGATGGAGTACATTGATCGATCGTCGAGTGCATCTCTGAGATAACAACCGCCATAAAGATGGATCCCAACTTGATACATCGACTTCTTCTCCACGAGGAACCCAACTAGCCTAGCTAGCTCGTTCCATCACCTCTTGCACTGCGTCCCAGTTGGTTACGCCATATGACATAAGCAGTTGGGGGAGGTTATGCAATCAAAAACACCGGTAATCCGTTTGCTCACCACCTTTTCTGATAACCAAGTGTACTGGCACCAACGCTGACAGAAGTTAGTCGCTCACTCGCTGCGAGGAAAACGAGAGGGTGTCCGGTGTGTGTGATTGATCATCAGCGAGGATCCCATCAGATCAGGTCGGGGTCAGGGCCCGGCTGAGTGATCCGGTGTAGTTCACGGGCCGTCCGACCCAAGCCCGGCTGATTGGCAGCACTCTTAACTTTTTTTTTTGTGAGTGCGGAACTCAACTTTTAGCACGCGGAGGATAGAACCAGAAGCGGCGCAAATTTAAGAGCGTGCCGTATGCTCCACACGTATAAATATCGATGACAGTACACGCTATTAACGAGCCACAGTGCCATGGCATATTATTGGTGTACTGTATACATGATGATCCACCGTCACATGTAGGATGAGCCCTATTAGCATTCGACAAGCAATTGTGGAATCATGGAACATTGGCTTAACATTCTCGTCCTTAGTCTATGGACATTAAATAGATGCTAGTTGTAGGCACTGATGTGGCGATAGGACAAGGAAGGCACGAGGGTTCAGTTGGTGTTAGACTTCTCTTAGCATAGCAAAGAGATGGCACATTCAATTGTACTCCCTCAGTTACTACTTACTAGATATAAGATGTTTTAGATTTTCACAGTTTTCTCATATTCGTATGCATTTAAACGTGTTTTAGCGTAGTATTCATTCATTTTAGTACGTATTTAATTAGTCCACGTTCCAATATCTAAAACATATAATAATTAGGATCGGAGGGAGTAAGAGTGAACGATTTTATCTATTGTACAAAGTGGTACCATTTTATTATATGTTTCTTAGTTAGATACTTTAGATTGCATTTTAATATTCACCACCAGAGAAATTCCACTAAACCAGAAACTTTTTCGTGATGTACCGAGGGAATTCTCTATATACCAGCGAGAAATAGCCGAAAGCCCAAATATCATTCAAAAAATTCCAGCTTCCAAATATGCTACTACTCCCACCATTCAATATTAGACGACTCACTTATATGTAGATATGGATGTATCTAAACACATTTTAGTGTTAGATACATCTGTATTTAACATATATGTGAATCAACTATATGGAACGGAGGGAGTAAAAGTTTGCACCGGGTACAACAGGTACACAACTACTGTCAGTTGACCGTCGATCAATTTTGCAGAAAATATAATCTTCTCAAGTTATCAGTATATTAACCATTCTACCCGTTAGGCCACAAGGTTAGAAAAATAAGAAAAGTACAAAAAAACTCTCCCAAACTGACCTACTCAACCTTGTTTCTCTTGTATATACTCACTCATGACGGTGAGTTGTGTTGTACGGATTTGAGATAGAACAGGAGAATTAAAATTTCAGCAAAAACCTGAATATCATTTTTATAACTTTATTTCTCTCGAACCGAATTAGATGAAATTTACTTGAATAGTAATGTCATCATTTTATGATTAAAATTCAGCCTCCGCCCAATAACCAATTAGAAAACTTGATAGTATGAATTTTTTTTATTAAACTAGCGCCTACAACTTGCTGGTTGGAACAATAAGGATAGTACGATATATATACGATTTAGTGTAATATTTTTGGATTTTTCCAGGGCAGTTTGAAACTTTGGCAAAAAAATTGAAAACTTATTTTATCTTAAAGTATTGCCGAGATTTCACTCTATTTTGATGATAATAGCAAGAACGCCATTTATGCCTTACTCTGCTTGTTTTTTTTCCTGTTTTTAAAAGTTCAGGATTCAGCCAAACAATGAAATGCCGTTGAAATTTATGCTCTTTCCATGCTAAAATTTCTATTCTATATTTTATTTTATATGAGATTTTGGGTTGTTTTCATGTTGAGTATTCATGCCAAAGTATGCCACATGGAGTAATATTTATTACAAATCAGCATATCATAAGCACAAGTTATCGCTAAGTGTTTTCATGGATGTTGGCTAACACATACCACATTGTGGGCATGTAATAGTGTTGATCCTAGAGTGGTAGCTTTTTAGTTGTGAACTTTGGCCCTATGGATATGTAATAATGTTGTCAAAACTTCGTTGCGTTGTCCGACCACAGCGGATACTCGACGACAAGCATACATAGTGTATTTCATGTTACCGTGCCAAATCGCTTCCCTTTGTCACTCCTTTTCCTCTTTCTTTCTGTTGTAACCAAGTGGTTCTTTCCGTTAATCATAATGAGAATGGGTGGAAGCCCGGTCGGAAAAAAACATACCACATTGTGGCCAAGATCCATTGTAAGAAACTCAACCCTGCCAACGTCGGTATGAATGTATGATGTCATGCTTCTTGTACACCTAAACCCATGGGAAAAAAATAACACGCTATTTCAGCGCTAATAGCACGCAATAACATATCTGACGTGTCTACACTAAATTTTAGTGCTTTTGCTCGCTATGGTGCTATTCACGAAATAGCACGCTATATCGCGCTAAAACGGCATAGCGTTATGGCGCGCTGTTTTTTTTTCAGCCTATCAGTTCAAAGGCCCAAGTTTTTCGCTTTAGAAAGAAGAGGAAGTTGCTTCCTGTTTATCCTGATGATGAACTGTAATTCTTATCTGAATCGGAAGATGACATTGCTAAACCTGATGATTCCGAATAAGTAATTTATGCGACATTTAGAGAATACATTTTATGGGTTTGTGCATATATTGTTATGGAATTTTTGAACTATATCCTTTATTCTTGTTGAAATCTTTATTTTTGAGCTATGTATGGGATTTTTTTAACGCCATTTGAAATATGGGTGCGCCTAGCGCTCGGGTGATTGAGATTTAACCTCACGCTTGGTCGACCTACGCCAGGCTGTGACGCAATCCTGGGATTGAGTCTGTTTCCCTCCATCTCCGTTGTATCATTGTTATGTGGGTTTTTTTTTGTCGTTGTTGCTACACGCAACGGGTTTTCTCGGGGAAGACTTGGGTAGGATCACACCTTAGGTGAGATCGATTTTTTTGAAAATTCAAAACATGTCGAAAAATTCCGAAAAAAATAGACAACACGCATCTATGTTACATATGCAACGTCAAAAATTGGCAGCTCAAAATTCGACTTATACTTAGAGAGGCAAAAAAGAGAAATTTCGGTGTGAATAGTGTCACTCAGATCTGGACACTATTCACAGTGTAGTTTACCATTTTTGTTTCTCTAACTGTAGGTCGAGTTTTGAGCTGCCAATTTTTGACGTTGCATATGTAACATAGATGCATGTTGTCTATTTTTTTCGGAATTTTTCGACATGTTTTGAATTTTCAAAAAAAGTTGATCCTACGATCTCACCTAAGGGTGAGATCCTACCCAAGTCTCTCCCGGGTTTTCTCCGTTGTACACACGGGAGCCTAAGCCTATGAGCGTACAAAGCAAAAACAAATCATGCCGCGCGAGCGTATGTGCGCAACCGTTGTAGAGTTTTTTTCTTCGCTTTTTTCTCTTCTAGCTCGGTTTTCCAGAGTAAAAAAAATCCGATGTTCAAACTACAAATTACTCTTACTTATAAACACGGTGTACAAATTACACAGAAATATGTGTAATTGCATAGAACGGGGAGTCAAAAGTACACAGAAATATGTGCAATTGCACGTTCATCATGTGTAATTACACGCTAACAAAATTATATGCAATTGCGCGCTAAAATGAGAATCATGTGCGATTGCGCGCTAAAACGTGAATCATGTGTAATTGCACGCTAACAAAAAAAAACATGTGCATTTGCAGGCTAAACGAGAGTTATATGTAATTGCACGCTAAACGAGAATAATGTGTAATTGCACGCTAACAAAGAACCAGAAGCGGCGCAAATTTAAGAGCGTGCCGTATGCTCCACACGTATAAATATCGATGACAGTACACGCTATTAACGAGCCACAGTGCCATGGCATATTATTGGTGTACTGTATACATGATGATCCACCGTCACATGTAGGATGAGCCCTATTAGCATTCGACAAGCAATTGTGGAATCATGGAACATTGGCTTAACATTCTCGTCCTTTGTCTATGGACATTAAATAGATGCTAGTTGTAGGCACTGATGTGGCGACAGGACAAGGAAGGCACGAGGGTTCAGTTGGTGTTAGACTTCTCTTAGCATAGCAAAGAGATGGCACATTCAATTGTACTCCCTCAGTTACTACTTACTAGATATAAGATGTTTTAGATTTTCACAGTTTTCTCATATTCGTATGCATTTAAACGTGTTTTAGCGTAGTATTCATTCATTTTAGTACGTATTTAATTAGTCCACGTTCCAATATCTAAAACATATAATAATTAGGATCGGAGGGAGTAAGAGTGAACGATTTTATCTATTGTACAAAGTGGTACCATTTTATTATATGTTTCTTAGTTAGATACTTTAGATTGCATTTTAATATTCACCACCAGAGAAATTCCACTAAACCAGAAACTTTTTCGTGATGTACCGAGGGAATTCTCTATATACCAGCGAGAAATAGCCGAAAGCCCAAATATCATTCAAAAAATTCCAGCTTCCAAATATGCTACTACTCCCACCATTCAATATTAGACGACTTACTTATATGTAGATATGGATGTATCTAAACACATTTTAGTGTTAGATACATCTGTATTTAACATATATGTGAATCAACTATATGGAACGGAGGGAGTAAAAGTTTGCACCGGGTACAACAGGTACACAACTACTGTCAGTTGACCGTCGATCAATTTTGCAGAAAATATAATCTTCTCAAGTTATCAGTATATTAACCATTCTACCCGTTAGGCCACAAGGTTAGAAAAATAAGAAAAGTACAAAAAAAACTCTCCCAAACTGACCTACTCAACCTTGTTTCTCTTGTATATACTCACTCATGATGGTGAGTTGTGTTGTACGGATTTGAGATAGAACAGGAGAATTCAAATTTCAGCAAAAACCTGAATAGCATTTTTATAACTTTATTTCTCTCAAACCGAATTAGATGAAATTTACTTGAATAGTAATGTCATCATTTTATGATTAAAATTCAGCCTCCGCCCAATAACCAATTAGAAAACTTGATAGTATGATTTTTTTTTTTCTTAAACTAGCGCCTACAACTTGCTGGTTGGAACAATAAGGATAGTACGATATATATACGATTTAGTGTAATATTTTTGGATTTTTCCAGGGCAGTTTGAAACTTGGGCAAAAAAATTGAAAACTTATTTTATCTTAAAGTATTGCCGAGATTTCACTCTATTTTGATGATAATAGCAAGAACGACATTTATGCCTTAATCTGCTTGTTTTTTTCCTGTTTTTAAAAGTTTAGGATTCAGCCAAACAATGAAATGCCGTTGAAATTTATGCTCTTTCCATGCTAAAATTTCTATTCTATATTTTATTTTATATGAGATTTTGGGTTATTTTCATGTTGAGTATTCATGCCAAAGTATGCCACATGGAGTAATATTTATTACAAATCAGCATATCATAAGCACAAGCTATCGCTAAGTGTTTTCATGGATGTTGGCTAACACATACCACATTGTGGGTATGTAATAGTGTTGATCCTAGAGTGGTAGCTTTTTAGTTGTGAACTTTCGCCCCTACGGATATGTAATAATGTTGTCAAAACTTCGTTGCGTTGTGGTAACATGTTTTCGGCCCACAGTGGATACTCGACGACAAGCATACACAGTGTATTTCATGTTACCGTCCCAAATCGCTTCCCTTTGTCACTCCTTTTCCCCTTTCTTTCTGTTGTAACCTAATGAGAATGGGTGGAAGCCCAGTCAGAAAAAACATACCACATTGTGGCCAAGATCCATTGTAAGAAACTCAACCCTGCCAACGTCGGTATGATGTCATGCTTCTTGTACACCTAAACCCATGGGGAAAAATAACACGCTATTTCAGCGCTAATAGCACGCAATAGCATATCTGACGTGTCTACACTAAATTTTAGTGTTTTTGCTCGCTATGGTGCTATTCACGAAATAGCACGCTATATCGCGCTAAAACGTCATAGCGTTATGGCGCGCTATTTTTTTCAGCCTATCAGTTCAAAGGCCCAAGTTTTTCGCTTTAGAAAGAAGAGGAAGTTGCTTCCTGTTTATCCTGATGATGAACCGTAATTCTTATCTGAATCGGAAGATGACATTGATAAACCTGATGATTCCGAATAAGTAATTTACGCGACATTTAGAGAATACATTTTATGGGTTTATGCATATATTGTTATGGAATTTTTTAACTATATCCTTTATTCTTGTTGAAATCTTTATTTTTGAGCTATGTATGGGATTTTTTTAACGCCATTTGAAATATAGCATGTTATAGCGTGTATCTGGAGAAAGATGCCGCTATTTTCTCTTAGCACCCTATTTTTACATTGCCTAAACCACAGAAAAGCCAAATACCTTTCTGAGTGTTCAGAAACAGATCATCTCATTCGATAATGACTCTTGAAGAAGACGTCTTTCAATTTAGACTTCATGATGTGCAACTTTATTGTTTGCTATTCAATTAGTTAGATACAACGTGACATTTTCTTACTATACATTTTTATTTTGTTACGTGAAGAAGTGTGGACTACAATCTGGACTAATTCTTCCATAATTTTTCTGTCAACCCTCGTTTTGTTCTTTCTCCCACACAAACAGGCCGACCGGCTCTCGCGCGCTATAAATCCATAGAAACACTTATGCGCATGCATACTGCGGGCAGCGGGCTCAAGGCCTACGGGTTAATCTTTGCGTTCAAGCTAGCTAGTGCGATGGTGGTGGCCGGCGACGAACCGTTCCCGGCGGTGTACAAGTGCGACGCGTCGCGCCGCGGTGACCACACGGTTGTGTCGGACCTCGACGGCACGCTGCTCCGGTCACGGAGCGCCTTCCCCTACTACGAGCTCGTCGCCTTCGAGACCGGCGGCGTGCCGCGCCTCGCGCTCCTCCTGCTCCTCGCGCCGATCGCCGCGGCGCTGTACTACGCGGTGTCCGAGGCGGCCGGCGTGCAGGTACTGTTGTTCGCGGCCACGGCGGGCGCGCGCGTGGCGGACATCGAGTCCGCGGCGCGCGCCGTGCTGCCCAGGTTCTACGCGGCCGACGTGCACCCGGGCGCGTGGCGCGTGTTCGCCGCGTGCGGCCGGAGGTGGGTGGTGACCGCGACGCCCAGGGTGATGGCGGAGCCGTTCCTGCGAGACCACCTCGGCGCGGACGCCGTCGCCGGCACGGAGCTCGCGACGTGGGGAGGACGTGCCACAGGGCTGGTGGACGCGCGCCGGGGCGTGCTTGTCGGCGAGAGGAAGGCGGAGGCGCTGAGGGAGATGATCGGCGACGGTGGCCGCGCGCCGGAAGTCGGCCTCGGTGACCGGAGGTCCGACTACGCCTTCATGGGACTCTGCAAGGTAGCGTTTTTCCCATGCATGCACTCTGGTACACTGAAGTTCCAACGGATCGTTGATTTTCTCCTTGGCGTTGAACGTGTGATTGATCACGTGCAGAGTACCGAGCTAAGCTAGCAATGCATGCACCGCACCGGCATAGGCCTGCAGTGTCCAACGAGTGCCGGAGAAGAGAATCTGTCTTGTTTGATCATACAGTCTAATCTAGTACTGCTAGTTTAAGGGCTCGTTTGATTTGTAGGAATTATGGAGAAAAAGTAGAGGAATAGGAAAAAATCAGGAGATGACTCGTTTGATTCACAGGAATGATACAAAGGAAAACCAAAGGAATTTTTCCCGTACATCCTAATTGCAATGCAAAACTTGGAGGAAGAAACAATTCACTCACACCTCATGTTTTTATTCCTGTGCACAAGGCACGAGGCAAGGATTACACCTGTCATCCTTTCCCTTTCCTATTCATTTCCTAATCCTTTGAGTTTCCTACCCTGTGAATCAAACAAGCCCTAAGTTGGTAAAATAATCCACTTAGTACTCACTAGTGTAGCTACTAGGCTACGTTATACGAGCATCCAGCTCTTGAATTTCATTTTCCTGTGAATCATTGCTTTATGTTCACAATTTTCGTCATGCATCTTGCATCTACGCGTTGAAGATTAAGAGAAAGAAGGACACACTCTCACTCTGCATGCATCATGCGTATATGATACTCCATTCAGCAATCCCGACATTCATTTTTGATTTTGCACGATTGTAGGACATATCATTTTGAACTTGTATGCTTTTTTCTAGGTTTGTAGAAACTTTTATATATAATTTTTAATTTTTGAAATAATGAGATCACTCGATCTCGAGAGCACAAAATCTCCCACTCTTTTTTGTTTGTTTGAGGTAGCTTATCAAACCGTTATCGTACATGGACATTCATGGGAAACACCGGTGCATTAAAACTCTGCCGTTTTGCATGCCTTTATCATACAGTTCTACCTATATATGCATCGCGGTGTACGAAATAGTAGCTGCATCTGGTCGAGCTGTATCAGCAAGAATTGAGCGTGACCCTTAGAACTGTACACCAATAGTAGCATGGTCGAGCTGTAACATCACTGCTACTTTTGTACGTACAAGTTTTGTGCAGAATTAACACACTTGGGTAACTCTGTACTTGGAAGTGGAACTGAATGAAGTGCATGTATGCCTGCAGGAGGCGTACCTGGTGCCAGGAACGCCGGTGGACGCCGTGGGCGCGGACAAGCTGCCGAAGCCGGTGATCTTCCACGACGGGCGCCTCGTCCAGCGCCCGACCCCGCTGGCGGCGCTAATCGCCGTGGTGTGGTTCCCCGTCGGCTTCCTCCTCTCCCTCGTCCGCGTCGCCGCGGGTTCGCTCGTCCCGATGCCGTGGCAGTACCACGTGTACCGTGCCCTCGGCGTGCGCGTCACCGTGCATGGCGCGCCCCCGCCGCGCCCAGAGCGCGCCTCGGGCCGCACGGGCGCGCTCTACGCCTGCTCCCACCGCACGCTCCTGGACCCGGTGTTCCTCTCCGTGGCGCTGCGCCGCCCCGTGTCCGTCGTCACCTACTCGCTCTCCGCCTCTCCGAGATCCTCTCGCCGATCCGCACCGTCAGGCTCACCCGCGACCGCGCCACCGACGCCGCCGCCATCAAGCGCCTGCTCGCCGGGGGCGACGTCGCCGTCTGCCCCGAGGGCACCACGTGCCGGGAGCCCTTCCTGCTGCGGTTCTCGGCGCTCTTCGCCGAGCTCACCGACGACATCGTGCCCGTGGCGACGGAGTGCCGGATGAGCATGTTCCACGGCACCACGGCCAGGGGGTGGAAGGCGATGGACCCCTTCTTCTTCTTCATGAACCCGTGCCCGCAGTACACCGTCACGTTCCTCGACAAGCTGCCGGCCGAGCACACCTGCGGCGCCGGTGGAAAGTCCAGCCACGAGGTGGCCAACCACGTGCAGAAGCTCATAGCATCGGCGCTCTCCTACGAGTGCACCGGCTTCACCCGGAAGGACAAGTACCGGGCGCTCGCCGGCAACGACGGCGTCGTCGCCACGCCAAACAAGGGCACGTAAATGAATTGGGCAACAAATTGTCTGGAGATGTACGTAATTCAGAGAAAACAAAATATAAAATGTCAAGATTAACTTACTTTTTTCATTATTTCGATTAGTATCAGAAGGTCTGTATTCTTCAACTAGGACTTAACTAGAGCGTAAGTAATCAAAAATGCAATACCACAACTAAGAGGATACCCACCAACTCTCCACATCCTTCATTTCATCAAGATTCGTGCAACAAATTTATCAACGAATCTTCAAATGTCAATACATTATCAATAATTGATGGATTTATTTAATTTAAATTTTAGATTCATGTACTAACATGAATTTTCTGTGCATGCATTGACAAAAAAATTAAAACCACACATTAATATAGTTTTTTAGTTTTTTAACACATAAAATAGTAGGAATAATATGATTCGTTGGATGCAAAATCAACGGTCATGATAAGCGGTGGGTATCCTCTTAGTTATGGGAACACGTTGCAGCTCTTTCTGCAGAAACCAGGCGAGTGGGTGGTTCCGAGTTTCCCACCATTACACCATGTAGTGCGGGTTCTTGGCGCACTCCCCTTTGGCAGCCCACTTGGGGTAGAGATCGTCGTCCTGGCATCCTGATGGCACACGGCGGTTGTCCAAGGATCTGACGTGGATCCACTTGGTCGCCGACCACTTCTCGCCCTCCATCACCGGGCAGTTGCCGTGCTGGCTACCCTGGTCCGTCGTCGCGTTGGGGTTGAGGCTCAAGAACAACACCGCGTCGCCTTTCACTGCCACATAAAAATTAGCATTTCGGATAAAACCACGGAGTAAATTTCACCTTGTACCTTGTCAGAAGTGTACAAACATGAGGCAAAAAGTGAAGTTTACTCCTCGAAAATATGTGATGACTCGATGGGGCTATGACTGAGCTCAACAAATGCAGAGCGAAAGAAGGAAGGAGAGACGCTCTCACTTTCCCTTCCCCACCTCTCTCTCTCCTTGCTACAGTTTTGAGAGTCGACCCCGGTGAACCGGGCCGACCCGAGGCCGTCCTCGGTGGTGATGCCGACGGGGAGGTGCTGAGGTTAGGCGCCGGAGCTTGTAGAGTAGGTTTTAGTAGTAGTAGTAGCTTTGGTAGGGTGTTTCGGCTATGTGCTGGACTTCGGCTTCTTGCCGGGAGGAAGTCGCTAGATCCCTCGGGCCGGATCCGGTGCCTGCTGGTGGTGTTCCTGTTCGTCGCGGCGTTCCTGAGGTTGGAACCAGATGCGGCGGGGAGCGACTCCACGAGCTACTCCGTCAATAAGGTCTGTGCCTGCGATGAGCTTTGGTTCCTGGAGGCGGTGCTTCTTCTTTCTCCGACCGGCCGTGGTGGCGAGGGGAGAAGAGGCTGCGATGTCGTGCTTGGAGCTGCAGCTTGCCGTCGGCGGGGAATATCTGCTGCAGAAGAGAGCTATACTACGGTGGTCCTTGGTAGACCACCGACCCATGATGCCGACGGGCGGCTTCTCTCGACGCCATGGAAGAGGCGTCTGTTCAACCTCCAAATGAGGAGGCCCTACATCGATGGTTCTACGGCGACGCTCCACGTCTCCAAAATCCCAAGTGGCTTAGTCCCCGGTGATGATGGCGACGGCCGGCGGCGGAATCCATCTCCTGTCTACGGCGGTGAGGCAGATGGACTCGATTGCGTTTCATGTTTTAGTTCTGGGGTCCTCTGTGTGAAAATTCAGGACCGGGTTGTAATTTCTTTGTTTCTTGGGGTCCTTGATGTATCTTGTATATCCACCGCTTGGAATTAATGCAGCACTATCTTGGTCCTTCGGGACCGTTCCCTGTTCAAAAAAAAAAAACAAATGCAGAGCAACCTGCTTGGTCAAACGATGACAAAAAAATGCAGAGTATCTGCACGGCCTCTCCGTTCTTTGAATATTTTTTGCCAAATCTGGCCGTTTTCCCGGACTAATAACGGATCTGGCCGCGGTTGGAAACTAATTGCAAATCTGGCCCCTCGGGTCGGCGCCATCTGCGTTGGCGCCGACGTAGTGCAGGTCGGCGCCAGGGGAGCGGTTCGCCGAAGTTTCCTGCCGGGCCCAGCGGAAATCCTACGTGGCAGTTCGGCGCCAGGGGCATTGGCGCCGACATGCACGAGATAACTGAACCCAGATCGAAGTGTTCGGCGCCATCCGCGATGGCGCCGACCTTGCAGTTATAACCCTAGTCCCTTCTCTTTCCCGTTCCAGCACCTACTCCTCCCCTCCTCCCCCACAGCCGCCACAAGCTCTCTCTCTCTCCTGTTTTCCGCCCCAAATCTCAAATCCACTCAAAACTCGTGGATTTCTTCAAATTAGACCATGGCAACTCTTCTTGGAGGTATTCTCTCTCAAATCTCCTTCTTTCCATCCTCTTCCATCCATTTTATTATGAAATTTCATGTCATTTTGGTTCGAATGTCTAGGACCTATAATTTTGGTGCAATCTTTTGTTGAAGTAGTTAACTATGTGTGTATTGATTTGTGGTTAGTTCTTTTGTTGGAAACATGTAAGTTCTTTTAGAATTTTATGAGGTGGGTATTTTTATGTTTCGAATATATATGTTGTAGAATATATTGTTTGGGTGTGGTTAGTTTAATTATATATGTATGTAAGTGGTTGTAGAATATATTGTTTTACCACATATGCATGTGGAGGTTTGTATAGTTTGTTATATTTCATTTTTCTTGCATATATGTACATGGTGGCTAACTTTGTGGACTTTTAGGCTCTCCCATATAGTTTCTTATGTTTTATTTTTGGTTTGCTAGATTCCCCTGACATTTACAAAGAGGTTGCACGTAAGATGAAGATAGTAGAAAGAACCAAAGGCAAGTATCCCAATGTATCATGCAAAGATGCTCCGGTGCCACCAATGTACCCGGTTCCGAATTGTCCTTGCGGAAAGGCTTGTCAAATCTCACAATCTATGCACGCCGCTACTGCCGGTCGTGCGTTCTACATGTGCAGCGATCGTCACGTGAGTATTCTTATTTCTTTATTTAGCAACTATGAATTTGACATGTATTTGTATCTGATGTCCTATTTGCTTACAAAACTGACAGCAATATTGTACATGCTACTTTTTCCAATGGATTGATGGGCCTGAGGTGTATGATGACTACCTTCTTTCACCATATGTGTGGATGCATAAGGGCCCATGGCCGGCTGAGACTTGGACACGTCTTGTGCGTCCACCTCCAACTCCACCGGCGCTATGGAAACTAGACAAAACCACACCCAAGACTCCTCCACTGGTTTGGTGTGAGCATTGCCAAGACATGACACGGTGGTGTCCCCTTTATGGTCCCGACACTTTGGAAGAGTCATGGAAGGTTTTTGATGAAGAACAAAGGCAAGAAAATGAGATTTGGAAAAGGGAGCGCAAGAGGAAGCAAGCTGAAGAAGTTGTGAAGAGAAAACTCTTGGAGGAGGAATTAGAGAAGGACCGGAAAGAGAGGGAGGTACAAGCCAAGAGAAGGAAGGAAGAACAAGCACGGGAAAGGGAAGAAAATGAGCTGAATGCAAGTAAGGAATTCTTGAAGAAATACAACGCGGGCTATTTCAAGAGTTGGAATCCATAAGCATTTGTGGTTGAATCTGCGAGGTTGTCTTCTAATCATGTTGTGGTTTTTGTTTGACATGATGAACTTTATGTTGAACCAAGATGTTATATTTTATTGTAATGTTGAGTACTCTGTTGGATGTTTTATGTAGTTCGTGTGGACCTTAATGTCAAATTATATGTTGGATATTTGTTTGGTATTGCATAAATAGGACAACCTCGTGGATAAATGACAGACAATTAGACTTATTTGTTACAAAAGCAAACATTACAATGATGGTGCTCGGGCAATGTTTACCATCGACCCTCTTCAAATATACGATACAAGAGCTCCTTTTGGAATGAAATACAGATTATAAGGAATTAAAATTGTTTCGCATATACGAAACAAGAGTTCTAACGGTTTCTTCGGTTGGCCATCTTTTGAGCAGCCCATGCTTCAAATTGTTTTTGGTAACACTCTCTGTGTTCTTTTTTCCTCTTCTCCTCTAGTTTTTTGGCCTCCTGGTTCTCTACATATGTTTCTCCATACCAATACACTTCATACTGCCTGTCGGATTCGAAAAAGTATTTCTTTCTACAACGAGCTCCTTCATGTTCGAGAGTACAAAACTTAGTACCCACATGTTTTTATTTAGCAAATATGTAAATCGAATGAACTCTTACAAAAGATGGTGCGGGACCCGTTGTAAGGCCGCAGACAAATCCCCAGCTTCCACCATATCCATCACTTCTGATCTTCTCAGCATCTGCCGTGTAGCAGCACTCCACACCGCAACCGCACTTGATGATCCACGGCAGATGACCATGTAGCTCTTCTCTTGGTGGCATGTCCGGTGGCATGAATGAGCCACTACGAGGACCTACAAGTTCCATGGCCGGCTCTTTCCCTTTCCCTGAAGAGGTTCCGGCACCGGCCATTGTGTTTCTGTCTATCTGAATGGGTGAGTGTGGTCGATTCGAATGAAATACACAGAGCCATGGACCGCTATTTATTGACAAAGCCGGACGCAGCGGACGGAACTGAAGTAAAATTAATATGGGTTTACTATGTGCTAGTGGGTTTACTATTTGCGAGTGGGAGTACTATTTGCGAGTGGGACTACTATTTGCGAGTGGGAGTACGTTCTGTATAGCTTCCACCCAATTGTGGGTCTGCAGCTCTACCGTGAGGGAAAGTTCTACTCAAGCCGACTAGTGGAGGATTGTTTCTCAAATTTTGTGAATAGACACCCACCAATTGGAAATGAAGTTCAGCATCCTCCAGAGGCTTATGGCCTTGTGCAAAGTTCATATTTCCATGCTCTCAATCCTTATGAAGAGCTGTTACATGCTATATCTACAAGAGAGACTATTGTCCGCTCCTCAAGAGGCTTGACAGAACCAGGAACTCTGTTCAAGACTCTAATGGCCATCTTGCGAGACGTAGTTGTCTGCTACGACGGAACTGTGAGAAACATCTGCAGCAATTCAATCATTCAACTTAAGTACAATTTGCCCTAAGGATCCAAACAGTTTGCGTACTGGACTGTCTGGTTTGGTGGAAATTCAGAGTTCCAAAGGTCGGCGCCATTTGACTTGGCGCCGAAGTTATGAAGTTCGGCGAAAATGCCTCTGGCGCCGAAAACTGGACACGTCTCGCCTCAAGAGGTCGGCTCCATCGCAGTTGGCGCCGACCTGCAGAATGTCGGCGCCAACTGCATTGGCGCCAACCTAAGGGCCCAAACAATTTCGGTACTGGACTCTCTGGTTTTGTTGAAAATTTCTAGTTCGAGAGGTCGGCGCCATTTTCCTTGGAGCCGACGTTGTGAAGTTCGGCGAAAATACCTCTGGCGCCGAAAACTGGACACGTCTCGCCTCAAGAGGTCTGCTCCATCGCAGTTGGCGCCGACCTGCAGAATGTCGGCGCCAGCTGCATTGGCGCCGACCTAAGGGCCCAAACAATTTCGGTACTGGACTCTCTGGTTTTGTTGAAAATTTCTAGTTCGAGAGGTCGGCGCCATTTGCCTTGGAGCCGACGTTATGAAGTTCGGCGAAAATCCTCTGGCGCCGAAAACTGGGCACGTCTCGCTCCAAGGTCGGCTCCATCGCAGTTGGCGCCGACCTGTAGAATGTCGGCGCCATCAGAATTGGCGCCGACCTAAGGGCCCAAACATTTTTGGTACTGGACTCTCTGGTTTTGTTGAAATCCAGTGTTCAATTTGGGTACTGGACTCTCCAGGTCTAATTTGTTCAAGAAATTTTTTGGCAGAGTCTCCCCTAATTTTGTAGTCATTTCCTGAAACATGCAAAAGTGACAACAATATATACCAAATTCTCACAAATATCACATGTAGATCTCACAATCCATACCAGATTTGTTCACAAAAGCGTCACACACACAATTCACAAACCATAGTTCCAAACTAACACGGATGGTCCGAAACATAAGGAAGCAACAATCTCATAACTAAAAGAAACACTTGCGAACATGTCGGCGACATTATTTGCGTCCCTTTCTTTTTCCTAGCGCATCGGTACCAGGGGTGGTCTGAACGTTTGGCTTGCGGTTACGAGATCCCCTACGGAGCATTTGTTGACCGGTCTGAAGGGGCACGCGGGGCTGCTGCCGCTTCTGCTTGCGCCTGCCTTGCTGGCTGGGACCTGGGCTCATCTGACTAGGTTGCGGTGCACCCCTCACCTGCGAAAATAACATCTAGTGATTTATATGTATGTTGCTGTGAACTAAAACCTGGTTTGTAATTGGTTTGTAGTTAGCATGTTCATATTGAAGATAAGCAGTATGCACATAACTGTCAAGGAACAAACAGAATGCATATGTCACTTACCAAACATATAAAGAACCATATCAAAAACAAAAAATGCAACTAATAGCATCATTAGAAACAACTCCAAATAGAATCGAAATCCAATAAAATAATGAATGTTGGGCATTTTCTTTAACTTAACACGAAAATTTCCACACTGCCAACAATGTAGTTTGCATTTCTATAATAGTATAGTTCAATGAAATAACAACTAAATCACGACTTTTAAAGGTTGTATTTGCGGGAATAACAGCATAACAATCAGAGGGGAAATTATAGCAATGCAAACTAAAATAGGGCAAGAACATTACCTGCGACAACACCGTCTGGTCATCTTGTAAGTCCTCCACATCTAGGTCCCATTCAGATGATGCAGATTTTTCACGGCTACTAGGTTGCACCTCATCCAAGTCTTCGGTAGGATCACGGCATGCAAGCCTACCGACCAACTTACGGGAACGCTTCACCAGTTTCTGCAACAACAAAGAGTAAACAACAATTTAGTCTTGAAACTCATCGTATTTATTCCCATTGTGAACTAAAAGCTCTAAGTGTTAACCTGTAGACTTGCACGCAGTGTGGATGCTTCACCTTTGCTGCCCGGTGTAACTTGGAGAGCTGTTTCAGCTTCGGTAATTCCTCTTAAAAGCTCATGGGCCTGCAGAACACATCAGAAAATTAGTGTAGTTTTCAGTTTGCAAGTAGTTCATGTTGGAGGGCACTAGATTCTTACCACACGGTCTCGCACAGGGCCCTGGTCCACGCGCTTTCCTGTCCGTGGGTATAATCATACTGGATGGTATCATCCGCCGAGTCTGATGTCGAGTCCAATATATCTTGCTCGGTCCAAGTCTTCCGTAGATGAAGCCGGGTTGCACCATTCAGCCAAGCAAGATACCTGTCAAACGCGAGTGCATTGTGCGGCGTGGGATCGATGTGAGGACCCTTGCGTTGATGCCATTCAGCTATGTACTCTCGATGCTCATGTTCCCAGTCAGTAATCTTCTTGTTTTTGCTCCTGTCAAGGCTAACAAAGAACGTAGAGAAAAGGGTCAGCAATCATGTATGAAAAGACATAGACAACAATATGGTGCTTCGAGATCTTACTCGTGAAGCGCAGAGGACGTGGAGAAGGACTCTGGGGGGCAGTGCTGGAGCTTCCCAAACTGCTTGGCTACTCTGTGTGGAAGATGGTACTCAACGGCATAGAAACAAATCAGTGGGCACCTCAAAGTCCACATCTCCTTGTCACGAGTGCACATCTCGTTTAAGTTGAACGAGGGATCATCAACAACCTCGGCGTAGGGCCTCCACGTAACCTGTGATGCAAGTGAGCAAAAATATTATCAAACATTTGAGAACATAAGTGAAGCAAAACGAAATGATTAAGGAACGAATGTATTGTGCAGCACTCACGTGGCTAGGAAGCAAAGAGTCCATCTCATCGGTGTATTGCATATACAGATTCTCGGAGGGGCCCCAATTGGTCGCAGAATCCTCATACTTGTGCGGACGGTGGGAGCCATGCCGGGATTAGCATGTGGCCAAGCACGAAGTGCCCTCGTAGGGGGGCGCCCTACAGGAAGCCTCTCCCACATCCATACCTGTAACCCAAGCACGCAACACCCATGTTTGATGTATTCTTGCTCCTTCTGCATGCCTCATCCAGCTGCCGGTACAAGTAAGCCAGTGAGGCCGAGCCCCAGCTGTACCTCCCAGCCTCGTCCCAGTCACGGAGTAGAGGCAAATACATCCAAGACACGTCGCTGCCCCCAGAGTCTGGAAATAGCACTTTCCCAAAGATCCACATGATGTATGCCCGAGCATACCTATAAAAAACAAGACTCGAATCAGACGGCGAAATGGAAATAAAAGCACATAACGAAATGGTGGGCAACGGAAAATTAGTATAGAGATACAACCTTTGTACGGTGACGTCGTCAGCACCCTCCGGAAGCTCACGGAAATGGGTTTGCAACCAAGTGGTCTTCAACCCTCCAGTCTTGCTACCCTTTTGCCCTTCAACTTTGTCAGGTGGTCTTACTCCAAGAAGCTGCTCAACCCATGTCCCTGAATTTATGCGCCTCTATCTTTCCAGTGACGGGGTTCCCATCGAGAGGCAAACCGGTGATCATGGCCCAGTCCTCTAGAGTGACAGTCATCTCTCCACACGAAGGTGGAAAGTGTGAGTCTCCACGTGCCACCTGTCAACTAGTGCCGTGAAGGCGCAGCTATTGTAGATTGGAAGCCCACGCCTCGCCATGGTCACAAAGGGAAGCAACTTTGCCCTCTCAATGTACTCAGTGTACCTATCTGAATACTTCATTGCATCATGCTGCAACTTATGGCCACGTATGCGAAGATGCTTCATTTCCTGCAAAACATTTTATATAGCACACAAGGTAGTAATCATTTGGCAACAAAACAAATTGACTTCATCATTATGTACATACCTCCACGCCTATGGAAATCTTCCAACCTCGGTGATCCTTATCGTACCCAACATCAAGAAGATGGTGCCGACCCTCCATTCTGCAATGTAAAGACAAGCCAAAGTGAGTAATATTGCAATGAAAAGTGTCAACACAATAAATGCAAAAAATATGCTAACATAAATTATATGTGTAACATATAGTAAAGAAAATATAACCTTGCTACTACGTTTTATTGCTTCAGCTAACTTCCCAATTGCATCGGGATGGCGTCTAGCACCTCTGTAATGTCTAGTTCCTCGTGGACGCTTACTTCCACGTACGCTTGACGAACGGTTACTAGTGGCTGCCGCGGCTGCAGCTTCAGCCGCTGCTTCCTCGACAGCTATTTTCTTTTTTCGGTCCTCGCAGCTCAACCTTTTCGTGTTCTTGTGACCTTCCTCGCCGCATACGGAGCAACGGTTCTTGACGGTGTCCTCCACGAAATAATCATTTGCACGCGGTCTCTTGGAGTGTGTGCTCCCCTGTGCGCGGTCCATGTCCATCTTGAACCTCTTGGTCTGCCGTCGCCCTTTCGTCTTGACCATGAGTTTTAAATCCGGTAAATACACCGGGCCGGTGTATTCAGGCCATTGTGCCATGTCTAGATAAGGCTCGAATCTACCAGCCCATGTGCCTCGAACCGCCTCCAGTTTGTAGAACCGGGACAAACACGACAAGCTAGTTGGGTCTACTGCCCTAGCACGTGACGCTGTTATTATATGTGAGCACAGTAGATGGATCTGTAACGGCATCTGGCAAGTGCAAGACGCAGAGGCTAGGACAACAACATATTTGCGGCCACCGAATTGCTCACCGCCAACGTTGGTACCTCCTTGTTCACAAACCTCGTACTTCCACACCTCCTTGTCGAAACATGTCCACGTTTGGGTCTCTGACTTCTTTTCCTAATAATCAAGTTCTTCTTCCACGGTCTTTGGCCACTTCTTACCGTCATTCACAAGGACTTCTATCTCGTCCCTCCTCGTAACCCAGTACTCGTTGCACTTGTCAAAGGTAAACGCTGCTATGGCGCTAACCGGTAACGCACGGATACCCTTTAAAACTATTGAATACCTCGGCCATGTTACTTGTCATGTGACCGTGCCGAACCCCATCCTCATCGAATGCTTGGGACCACAACATTTTTTGTGGCAAATGCTCCGTAAGGAAAGCCTTACCCTTCGCATTCGTCAAGCCATACAACTCTGCGTACATCCGGTCAAACACATCCTCCTCAAACACCATGGAAAGCCTACGAAGATACTCAGCCATTTCCCGGTTACGGCAAGCACGGTAGAAATTAGCCGCGAAATGCCTCATGCACCACCGGTGTTTCACAAGGGGATGCCCAGGTATTTCATCCTTCACGGCATTCAGTATGCCCTGATGGCGATCAGATATCAAACAAACAACCCTATCCCTGCCAACTACCTTAGTCCTCAACAAGTGCATGAACCAACTCCAGTTGTTCGTGTCCTCCCCCGTGACCAGAGCAAAGGCAAGGGGGACCAAACGGTTGTCCGCGTCGCAAGAGATAGCAACAAGAAGGGACCCTTAAACTTCCCTGTCAAAAAGGTGCCGTCCACGGAAAGAAATGGACGACAATGCTTGAATGCTTCGACACAAGGGCGGAAGCACCAAAACGCTCGTCCAAACACTGGGTATTTGACGTCTTCAACTGTGCGAGTATAAGTTGGATGCGGTTGCACACAAATTGTCATTCCAGGGTTGCGATGGCCCATAGCCGCCAACATCTTTGGTAGCCTTCCATAGGCTTCCTCCCAATCCCCGTAGGCCATTTTCATAGCCATCTGCTTAGCTCTCCACGCCTTGCCATACGTGACACGATAATCAAAGATGAGATGTATAAACTTCATCAAAGAGGCCGCTGAGAGGGTAGGCGTAGCTTTGATGGCTTCGGCGCACCGGTGAGCAATAAAAGTAGATGTCAGTTGCCGGTGTGTGCGCCGGACAACCTTCTCGCCAGGGGCCTTGTTGGCAAGGACCTTGTCGCCGCATGTGTGTGGGCCATTGTAGCTACTTATCTTCCAGCGACCTTGAGGAGTCTTCCTTGCTCTCACCTTCCACCCACACTTTTTGTCATCGCACATCACAACATATCGCTCTTTCTGGTTAGACTTGAACACAATGTACTGCCGATGATGCCTAACGGCGTACTCCTGCAGCCAGATCTGCATCTCCAATAGACCCTTGAATTTTAGACCCGCATATATCAAAGGCCTTGCCCTAGGCCGTTGGATTTCTCCATCCCCATCCTGGATGATGGGTTTAGGTGGCTCTGGGCCATATTCCCGCAGGTTCGAGTCGGAAACGGCTAGGTGAGCCTCCCTAACATCCTTGAACTCATGAATACTAGGATGCCTGCCCCATACCTTGACGAACGCATCTGTCTCGTCCACGGACCACTGGGGCTCCTCACGATCCTCATCAGAGTCAGCCGCATAAGCCTGATCATAACCCTCGTCTTCGGGATTGTGATCTTCGAAAGTATACGGGTCTCTGGTGGCTCTAGGTCAATAGTGCCAGAAACAATACTTGTACGTCACACGTCAGTTGGGAACCCCAAGAGGAAGGTATGATGAGTGCAGCAGTAAGTTTTCCCTCATTATGAAACCAAGGTTTAATCGGACCAGTAGGAAAACGAGGTTTGCTTCGAAGGTGTTGGTGAAGGAGTGTAGTGCGGCGCAACACCAGGGATTCCGGTGCCAACGTGGAACCTGCACAACACAACCAAATTACTTTGCCCCAACTTAACAGTGAGGTTGTCAATCTCACCGGCTTGCTGAAAACAAAGGGTTAAACGTATCGAATGGAAAATGATGTTTGTTTGCATAAACAGTAGAGAACAATGATTGCAGTAGATTGTATTTCAGATGTAAAAGAATGGACCGGGGTCCACAGTTCACTAGTGGTGTCTCTCCAATAAGATAACTAACATGCTGGGTAAACAAATTACAGCTGGGCAATTGACAATTGATAAGTGCATATAACATGCATGTGTGAGCTGTGGTGTCTACTATGAGATTCATTTGGGCATTACGACAAAGTACATAGACCGCTATCCAGCATGCATCTATGCCTAAATAGTCCACTTTCCGGTTAACATCCGTACCCCTTCCAGTATTAAGTTGCAAGCAACAGACAATTGCATTAAGTAATGTGCGTAATGTAAACAATACATTCATCCTTGAATAAAGCATTGTTGTTTTACCCCTAGTGGCAACAACACATCTACAACCTTAGAACTTGCTGTCACTATCCCAGGTTAAATAGAGGTTGAACCCAACTATTGTCGGGGGAGTATCCCCGGGTAGGGTCAAGGCTTGGCATAAGGTGGTGTTCAAAGTTGTGCCGAGGTACGGAAAGGGCTGACCTGTTTGGGCCTGGGAAGTTCCGAGCTTCATCTTGACCTGGAGAGTACAGGCCGACCTATTTTGGTCTAAAGGGATCCGAGGTATACTGTTGGCCAGGGCCGAGGTTCACTGTCCGAGCTATGTTCAGCCGACCTAACTACCTCGGTGCAGTGGTTTGCGCTGTGAGTGCAGGAGAAGCTGTGGGGAGGAAGTAAGAACCGACCTGGTAAAGGAGATTAAGCGCAAGACCCGAGGTACGGAGCCCGTCACATCCGTGTCGAGCTAACCGAGATGGTGGGCTGTAGGTCGGGCAGGAGTCAATGCTCCTGTCACTTCCAGCCGGGTACTAGAGCGCCTGACACGGGAGCGTCTGTCAAGGAGCATGGCAGAGGCGTGCTCCGGGTTCGGCGGGCCTGCACGTCTCCGACCGCTGACCACGCGAGGTCTAGGAAAAGGCTACGAGGTAGCTCTGCCAGGCCACGTCCTGTCTCGGTCAGAAGGGACATGCTAGTTCTGCCGTTAGGCTACAGGAGATGGGCAAGCCACGTCTTGTCCCCGACCGAGGTACGGTGGTACGGCGGTGACCGTTGCAGAGGCGTGGCGACAGTGTTCTGCGAGGGGCACAATGGTAACCCGGCGGGCCTATAAAGTGGGTTCACCCCCTCCTGCCAGAGGGGATCCAAGATCAAGAGAGAGACCCCCCCCCCCCCCGCGCTGGAGCTAGTTGGTCAAGAGAGAAGGAGGAAGGAACCTCGGAACACCCCGGAAACACCTCGGATTCACCTCGGAGTGCCTTCTTCCTCCCGTTTAGCTCCATCTTTTACCTCTAGTTCTCACCATTGTAGCATCATACAGCTCGAGGAGCAGCTTGTACTTGTCAATCTGAGCTATACACTGGCTAGGATAGTGCTGCAGTAGGGGTGTTACCTCCACAAGAGGGCTCCGAAGCAGGGTACATCGTGGTGTGTTTTGTGTTCTTGCTTTCTTGGTTCTTTGTTCGTGTTCTTGCGTGTTCTTGCGTGTGCACTTCTTGAGTGCATAAACCCTCCCCGGATTCCCCCAACGACCATTCGGCCCCATCTTAGCCATACCTATGGCATCTGCCGTGATCCCACCACGACAGTTGGCGCCCACCGTGGGGCTGATTGAGGCGTTGGAGGGAGTTTTCATCCGGATGGGCTCAGGCGAGCGTGTTCTTTCCGGGCTTGTTGCCAAGATCGGAGAGTTCACCTTCATCAGCGACAACGCGGGGTGTTTCGCCGGCAAGCCTTTCCCCGAGGACGGCTTCAACCATGATGCTCGGCAGCTTCGTCACGTACGTTGCTGTCGAGGTTGTTCGCGGGTACCCGGAGCAGGTGCTCGTGGACGACGAAACTCCTCTCCTCGCGGCTTTAGGTCGGCGTATCACTCGCCCCAAGAGCTGCGTAGAGGTGATGATGACAGGCCCGGTTGACGCCGCTGGCAAAGTAGATGCCAGCCAGTCCAAGGCAGCCGAGGTTGCTAAGGTAAGATCTGCAAAGCCCAGGCTAGAGAAGGATTTGCCTGGCACCCCAGAGCTGCGGGGCCGAGGTGCGACCCTGGTAGAGATAGTGGATACACTGGCAGACCCAGTAAATCCAGGAGTGGACATAGTAGTGACTGTGGCCGACCTAGAGGCAAAGCGTGTCCTGCTGCAGAAGGAGGCTGTAGCAATGATAACAGCTAGAGATGAGTTCAACAGAGATCTGCGCGAGTACAATGCAGCGAATGGCTTCACTCCGGTAGCGGTTGATACACATAGGGGAGCCGAGGTGCGGCAGAGAGGCAAGGGGCTCAACGATGAGATAAACAGGGAGGCTCGACCTACCACCTCGGCTAGGAGTGGGAGTCGCGTGTCAACTGGAAGGCCGGTGTATAGTTCCCCTGCTAAGAACCTCAGAGCTGCCAAGGCAGGCAGGGCCGAGCTATCCGGATTATCTGGAGATGCGTGGCGTGCGCAGCAGAAGCGAGTCAATGAGTTAGTATATGTGGCTAACCAGCAGAATGAGGCTCTCCGCAGAGCATATGCCGGGGCTGGTGATTCAGAGATGGTTTATTCGGCTAGGCCAGTCAGTCAGGTGTCCAAGGGGCAAGCCTCGTCTCCACTCGTCGGAGGAGCCGATCGAGCCCGGAGTGTCACCTCGGGTCAGAACCAGCAGCTGCAGATGTATGATCCAGTCCTAGCAGCAAAGCAGAAGGTGGGCCAGGGCAATGCTAGCCGAGCTAAGGGAAACCCCGGCCCAGGCAATGCGAGCCGGGCTAAGGGTAACTCCGGTCAGGGAAATCAGAACGGCGGTCAAGCAGCATCGGCTGGCCGAGGTAAACCACCTCCGCCCCCGAGGTATCAGCAACAACCGCGGCAGCAGGGGCAATATCAGCGAGAGCCGGAGTATGTTCAGCAACCTCAGAACGTCGGTCAAGGCGATGACCGATATGATGATGGAGACTCGGCCATGGCACGAGCTGGATACCACAGAGTGGATGGGGCGTTGGGACCTCGGATAGGAGGTCGGATGTTAGCTCCAGGCGATGTCCGTAACAAGCTGGATAGAATCTACTTGTCTGAGCAACTGGAGGAGGAAGGCCCTCCTGGTCCAGCGTGTTTTGGACCTCGGATCATGAAGGAGCCACCACCACCAGTATCTCAGTTCCAGTTAGGTCGGAACACCAAGCCATACAATGGGAGCACCAAGCCACAAGATTGGCTGACAGATTATGTATCCTCGGTGCACATTCCGGGGGGCAATCGCCGATGGGCGGTCCGGTATCTCCCGCACATGTTGGAAGGTCCAGCTCGGATCTGGCTGAATAATTTGCCAGAGTATAGTATCAACTCCTGGATAGACTTGGAGCTGGCGTTTAACAGCAACTTTGCTAGTACGTACAAGAGGCCAAACCGACCTCAGCTCCTGGCGGCCTGTAAGCAAGATGATCATGAAACTGACCGAGAATTCTTAACTCGGTGGAGCAATGTTCGGAATTCCTGTGAAGCTGCATCAAGTGGTGGCAATGGCGCAGTCAACACAGCTCGGCCTGTCCGGACTGACGAGCCCGGACTCAACTGCGGCGTTCGAGGTACCCAAGGAGACCAAGAAAATCTCCATTGACCCGGAGCACCCAGAGCATGTGGCCATCATTGGGACCGGGCTAGGCGAGAAATAGGAAGGCGAGCTCTGTCACTTCCTCCGTGAGAATCGGGATATCTTTGCATGGTCGGCTAAGGACCTGCCAGGTGTTCCGAGGGAGTTGGCAGAGCACTCTTTATTTGTTCGGCCAGAGGTGAAACCAGTGCGTCAACCGACGCGGCGGCTCTCAGACGACCGGAGACAAGTGGTGCTGGACGAGCTGGCTAAGTTGCTTGCAGCCGGTTCATAATGGAGGTACTGCATCCGGACTGGATATCCAATCCGGTCTTGGTGGAAAAGAAGAAAGACGAGCCAGCCGTGGTCAAGGTGTGGCGCATGTGCATTGACTTCACTAACCTCAACAAGGCGTGCCCAAAAGATCCGTTTCCATTACCTCGGATTGATCAAGTGATCGATTCCACTGCTGGTTGTGAACTGTTATCTTTTATCGATGCGTACTCTGGTTTTCACCAGATACCACTGAACCCAAAGGATCAAATAAAGACCGCTTTTATTACCCCGTATGGGGCGTATTGCTATCGTGTCATGTGTTTTGGTCTGAGAAATGCCGGGGCAACTTATCAGAGGTGTATGCAGAAATGCCTGCACTCTCAGATGGGCAAAAATGTGCAAGTGTATGTCGATGATATCGTCATCAAAACTAAGGAAAAATACTCTCCTCGAGGACTCGAGGAGACATTTGTGAATTTGAGAAAGTATCGGTTGAAGCTTAACCCGGACAAGTGCACCTTTGGTGTCCCGGCTGGAAAGTTGCTCGGATTCCTGGTGTCTAGCCGAGGTATCGAGGTTAACCCGGCCAAAATCCGAGCTATTGAGAGCATGAAGTTACCGAAGTGTTTGAAAGATGTGCAGAAGTTCACAGGGTGCCTAGCCTCGTTGAGCCGATTTGTAGCTCGGCTAGGAGAAAAAGCCTTGCCTTTGTACCAGCTCATGAAGAAAAGTACCGGGTTTACATGGACCCCGCAGGCCGACGTGGCGTTTGGTGAGCTGAAAAAGATGTTGTCCACTGCCCCGGTGTTAGCGTCACCATTGCACAATGAGCCGATGTTACTTTACATTGCGGCCACAAACCGAGTTGTAAGTGTGGCAGTGGTGGTGGAGCGCGAAGAAGGTGGCAGGTCGGTGCAGAGACCGGTGTATTACTTGAGCGAGGTGATCTCTACCTCGAAGCAGAACTATCCTCACTACCAGAAGATGACGTATGGTGTTTACCTGGCGGTCAAGAAGTTGAAGCATTATTTCCAGGAGCATCCCATGACGGTGGTGTGCGAAGCTCCAATCTCGGAGATCATCGGGTGCAAAGATGCAACTGGCCGAGTTGCCAAATGGGCGATTGAGGTGTCTCCATATGCACCACATTATGAGAGAAGAGACGCAATTAAATCCCAGGCGTTGCCGGACTTCTTTTGTGATTGGGCCGAGATGCAGTATGAGCCACCCAGGCCGGACTATAATTATTGGAAAATGCATTTTGATGGGTCCAAAACAAAGATCGGGCTGGGGGCTGGAATAGTCCTCACCTCGCCAAAGCAAGATCAGCTGAAGTACGTGCTGCAGATTCATTTCTCAGCATCAAACAATGTGGCGGAGTATGAGGCCTTAATCCATGGCCTCAAGGTGGCAAAGGAGATCGGTATCCGGCGTGTAGAGTGCTTCGGCGATTCCGACCTGGTGGTGCAACAATCTTCTGGAACTTGGGATGCTCTGGATGCCAACATGGCGTTATATCGGTTCCATGTGCAAAAGATATCCGGGTTCTTTGAAGGGTGTGAGTACAGGCATATACCTCGGGCAGAAAATGATGCTGCCGACGTGTTGTCAAAGCTCGGTTCATCAAAAGAGGCAGTACCACCAGGGGTAGCCCTGAATCACTTGAGAACTCCTTCAATCAAACCTTCTCCTGAATCCGAATCTATTTTCATCCCGGCGGAGCAAGAGCCCGGACCTGTTCCAATGGAGGTAGACGTCGGATGCGTTTGGTCGGACCCGGGGACTGCGTGGCAGAGCTCGGGGACTGCACACCAAACCTCGGGGACTGCTCATCCAGACTCGGGGACTGGTCGCAGGATGGTGGAGGAAATAATGGAGGAGATTATGGTGGCCGAGCCAATGGAGGTGGATGAGGAACTTTTTCCTTTGCACCCGGTGCCGGAGTGGGCGGAGCAAATTATGAAGTTCATAACGGAGGGAAGCACGCCAAGTGACACAACCGAGGCTAGGAGGATTCAAAGGAGGGCCAAGGCGTACACCATCATCAACAAGGAGCTCTATAAAAGAAGCGTAACCGAGGTGTTGCAACGGTGTGTTGAGCCAGCTGAAGGCAAGGAGATGCTTTTGGAGATCCACCAAGGAGAGTGGTCATCATTGCAGCACAAGAGCTCTGGTGGCCAAGGTGTTTAGGCATGGGTTCTATTGGCCCACTGCTCTTGCTGATGCAGAGGCCATAGTCCGGAGATGTGAAGGATGCCAAAGGTTTGCCAAGCAAACGCATATGCCAGCTCGGCGCTCAAAACAATTCCTATCACTTGGCCGTTTGCGGTATGGTGTTTGGATATGGTGGGAGAGTTCAAACCAGCCCGAGGTAACATGACACACATATTGGTGATGGTGGACAAGTTCACCAAGTGGATCGAGGTGAAACCAATCCGGAAGTTGGATGGTCATTCAGCAGTGACTTTCTTGAAGGAGATTATTCTGCGATATGGCTACCCCCATAGCATTATCTCGGACAACGGCACTAACTTTGCTGTTGGAGAGTTCGCTCGGTTTTGCATGAACAAGGGAATCCGGCTGGACATAGCCTCGGTGGCACACCCGGAGTCTAATGGACAGTGGAAAGATCAAATGCTCTAGTGTTGGCCGGCATCAAGGCTCGGCTCATTGAACCACTGCTGAAAACGCCGGGGTGTTGGATAGATGAGATACCAGCAGTACTGTGGGGTCTAAGGACCACGCCAAATCGATCAACTGGCTATACGCCATTTTTTATGGTCTATGGGGCAGAAGCTATGCTACCCACTGACATCGAATATGATGCGCCCAGAGTGGCAATGTACACTGAAGCCGAGGCAAAAGAGGCTCGGGAGGATGCAGTAGATCTGCTTGAGGAAGCGAGAGAATTGGCCTCATCTCGGTCAGCAATTTACCAGCAAGGTCTCCGACGTTATCATAGCCGGAGTATCAACCCTCGTGTGTTTCACGAGGGAGATTTGGTGCTAAGGTGGTGCAGCGCAAGAAAGGCCGGCACAAGTTGTCACCTCCATGGGAGGGACCGTTCGTTGTGAGCCGAGCTCTGCTCAATGATTCCTACTATCTTATAGATGCGCAGGAACCAAGGGAAGATGGGCTGGACAACCCCGGGTCAGAGGTCAGGCGACCATGGAACGTAGCTCTACTCCGACCTTTCTACTCATGAAAGGCGCAATGTATGTACCTCGGTTAATCCTTAATAAAAATGTCGGCACTCCGAGGTTAAAGCTCGGGGACTGCCTCGCTCTTGTGCTTATGTTTTATCTCTGTTTGTCAGTTTCGTTCATATGCCGAACTATTTTGAACCTCGTCTCAAACTTCAAGTAATGTGTGCTATGAAACTAATCTTGTGACTCGACTGGCATCTGCCTAAAAGGTAGTCAAGAGCAAAGAGGAAAAAACGTGGGAGACATGAAAATGAACTCGGGGACTCGGTCCAAAATATAGTTCGGCATGTGTCGTTTACTAACCCCTGTCTTTACCTTTCGTTTATGTCGGATGACTTTGAAACATACCTCGGAATTTACCAAGTACTGTATGCTATGAACAACAATCTTGTGACTCGACTGGCATCTGCCTAAAAGGTAGTCAAGAGCAAAGAATGCCAAACATAGTAAACACGAAAGTAAACTCGAGCAATCATTCAAAAGGATTCGACGTAAAGCTTAGAAAAGCATGGTTCGATAAGCATGATAGTAACAGAGGTAGCAAAAGGAACTACTTAAGTTTGATTACATCTGCGTCCCGGCATACCGGGGATTTAATGAAGTTTTTTGGCCAAGCATAAGTTCAGGTCGAGGCATCAGGAATTACGTCGGCAGCAGCCGATGCAGCAGGGATTTCGTCCGGAGCCGAGGTAGCCTGGGAGGTGCTGGCAACGTCGGCAGTAACCTCGGCACCAGGTTGTGGAGAAGCCTCGGTTTCTGCTTCGCGGGTGTCACCATCGTCACCTTGCTCGGCTTCGACGTCGGATTCTGTTTCGTATTCATCCTCTTCTGGCTCGTCATCTTCGGCGTCGGAGTAGGTGTCTCCCTCGCTCAAGTTCTTGGTGTTGGCATATCCAGCGAAGAAGGCAGCCATCTTTTCGCGCCGCTGGATGAGAATTGGGTCCGTGGACCAGGGCGAGCCTCGGCGAAGAGTGTCCATCTTTTCGAGGTCGAGCTTCTCGCACCAAGTCATGATGAATTTGAGAGCGGCATCAGCTCCAGCGCGAGCCGAAGATGAGCGCCACTCTCGAAGTCTTTGTTCGGCTTCACGAAGCTTGGCGGCGAGCTCAGGCGTAGTATTGGGAGCATCGGCAAGAGGCCACAAGGCTCGGAAAGCAGACACACCTGCATCGAGGAGTTCGGACCCAATGGTTTTCAAGGGATGGATCCGAGCTTTGATGGCCACGATGTGGTCCTCAATGGTCCAGACGGGGTTCGTCTCGTTACGCCTCTTCCTGTGCTGATCAGTGATATTGCGAGCCGAATTTGGGTGTAGGTGAAGTGCTCTGCAGAAGGATAGCCTGTTAATAATGAAAGAAACAGTTCGGCAAAGAGCCAGTACTGTTGAGGACAAAGCAAGGATAAGGGGGGCAAGAAGCTTACCGTCCATTTCTTTGTTGATGCGTTCCAGCGTCGGGAGGAGCTGGTTAACCGAAGCTTGAAGGGCTTCATAAGCCTCGGTGGCCGAGGTGGCGCGGGCCTCGGCTAACTGGAGCGCATTCTCATGTTCCTTGGCGGCATCCTCCCGAAGTTTCTTCTCTGTTTCAACAACACTGGCCTTTTCCGCCTGCAGCTGCTCTTTTTCCGACGTCCGCAGCTCAGTGATGCGCTTCAGTTCCTTTACCAGACGAGCTACTTCGGCTTTCTCTTGTTGGAGCTTCTCGTCCAAAGAGTTCTTTTCTGCAAGGACGGCCTTGTGCTCGTCGTGGAGTTTCTTGTGGTCAAACAAGAGGGTGTGAAAGATGTCCGTGCGGACGTTCATAGTATTCTGCAAGGAAGAAAAACATAGCTCGGTTAGAAAGGCTATACCTCGACAAGAGTCTCGGGGACTCGGAGTCAAATCATTGGGAAAATGTTGCCGGGGTATGCCTCGACAGGAGTCTCGGGGACTCGTACCCGAGGTGCATGCTAAAGTAAGGTAAAATGGTTTGGATACGTCGGATGAAAATTGAAAGTTGAGATTCAAGCCAAACAATTTTAACTCCGGCGGAGCGTCAATAGTTTACCTCGAATCTCGGGGACTGGGAATGGTGGATATTAGATGAGATACTGCATGAAAGTAAAGAGAATAGGACTTACGTCGATGTTTTGAGCAGCACGCAGGGCAGCGACTTGTAGGTCGTGTACGCTTCGGCCGCAGGCGCTGTTTCCCGCAGGATGCTCAGCCACCGGAGCAGCTAGGGAGGCCGAGGAGACCTCGTCTGCAGAATTCCAGTCTGCATTGTAGTGTTCCAAGGAGCCGAGGCTCTGGTCACTATCAGTGCGCAGAGGAGGATATCCCCACGGTCCGCCCTGCTCGATGCCCCTAACCGAGGCCTCCAAGGCCAAGCAGCCTCGGAGCTTGAAGCAGGCCGGTTATCCAATATAAGAGATGTCCTCCGAGCATATTCGTCGGCCGAGGAGCAGTCTCATCAACGGGTGCGGCAATGGAGGAATTCGGCGTGTCACCGGGGAGGAGACCTCGGTGCATCCTTGAAGGAGAAGAGATAGTCAGGGTGCCAGACCCAGATGTTGGTTTGGGGGTGACCTTAGACTTCACCGTCTCTTTCTCTTTCTCCTTGCCTTTCTCCAACGGCAAGGTAGTCTGGCGAACTGGTTTTTGGGGCTGTGCTTGGGCTGCTGCTTGGGCTGTTCTTGCTGTTGCTTCTGCTGAAGCTTCTGCTGTTGCTGTTGTTGGTTGCGGGCAGTCTGGCTGCGGGGGGAGAGTCGAGGCTCCGGCAAGGCGGTAGCCGGAGTTCTGGCGCGATTGGTCCCCGCATCCGTTTGAGGACGCGGAGAAGTCTGACCTCGGGTGGGGCAGATTTCTCCAAGGCCGGGCCAGACCTCGGTGGAGGAGATACGGGGCGAGAGTTCGTCGGGGGTGGTCGTGGCTTCAGAGGCACCAACGGGTGCAGTCATGGAGGATACCTCCTGATCCACGTCTATGGGTCACTGCAACGAAGGGAAGATGGTTAAGTGTTAATACCGAGGTAATATGTTTAAGCAACAAACATGGTTGGCTATAAGCAAAGCATTACCCATCCGAGGTAGGAAACCTCTTGCCCCCTCGGGCATGAGGAGGATTTCCGGACTTCTTCAGCCGACGTCTCTTGACCGGAGCCGCAGTGGTCCGGAGGCTCCAGTGGCGGATGGTTCGGCGGCCGAAGTTGCGGCACCAGCGCGTTTCCGGCTGGTTGCTGGAGTAAAGTTCGGAAGGTGAGGAAGGCAGGAGATAGGTACCGCGTTTATTGGTTCCATGACGAGAAATCCCTCCTCGTCATCCGAAATCTCTTGAACTGAAGCTTGTGCTTGAGGCTTACCCGCGGTGGTGACGCGGGCCGAGGCAATGGGCATGTAATCCTCGTTGTCAGGATCCACGTTGGATGGTGGGTCCTCGACAGGGAGATCCTTGCCGAAGTGGTCCGCAGGATGGACTCCATCCTCGGCGGTCTGGCGGGAGAACAGCTATATGGCAGACATATGAAAAGGAGTTAGGAAGAAAATGGTCAAGATGAACGTCGGTAGCAAGACCTCGGTGGTAAAGGAGTACCGAAGAAAACGTCGGAACAGCGTACCTGTTTTGGTGGCTTGGTCCTGTAGTGGGGTTCCCTTCCCCATGTCCAAGCGTCAGAGATCTTGGACTTGGTGATAGCTCGGACTCGCCGAGCTACCGCGGCGTTGTCCAGTGCAACGTGCGTATGGCGGGTTGGATCATAAAGACCGCTCATGTGGCAGATCTTGTGAGTCCTCGCCTGGAGAGGGGAGACCCTGCGCTTCACGAATGTGCAGGCCAGATCGTCAGCCGTCAGGACTTTCCCGTCGTTCGCAGGGTCCTCCGGGTCCTGCCATTTCGCAACATACCCATGGATGGACTTGATTTCGCTGGTGAGAGGGGGAGTGTAGTCCCAGTTGAGCGGTTCTGTAGGAGGGCTGAGGTTAAACGCCGGCAGATTGAGGAAGTCCTCTTCGCCGGAGTTCTTCACGTAAAACCACGTCCGGAGCCACTTGCGAACGGTGTCCGGAGTAGCGATACGTGGGAAGATGGAGTTTCGGCGAGGAGCTACGATGGCTGCTCCGCAGGCGGTTAGTAGCTTGGGCAGATCCTTGTTTTTCGGATCCGGGATCACTTGCCGCTTAAGTTGGAAGTAGCGAGAAAAGAGGTCTACCGTGGCTTTGAGGCCGAGGTATCCCTCAGAGAAGGAAACGATGCAGGAGAGAGTGGTGATGGCGTTGGCGGGGAGGTGATGAACCTGGAGTCCGAACTTGTCGAGGAAGCTCCGGAAGAAATCACTAACGGGCAGTCCGAAGCCGCGCTGGAAGTGCGCGACGAAGACCACCCGTTCCCCTTCCTTGACTTGAGGCTCGAGTTCGCCCTCTGGCAGGCGACACTCTACCCCGGCGGGAATCCGCCGAGTCGCCCTGAGCCACTGGATTTCATCCGGAGTTACATCCGAACCTTCCCAGCCGGCTCGTTCTCCGACCTCCAGTTCGAGGTCTGGAACCTCGGTTTGTTCCGAAGTCTCAGGAGGAGACATCTCGGCAGAATCAATCTGCAGAGATGCACAGAAGTTTAGCAAAGGAAAAAGTAAATCTGGAATCTAAGGCTATATCTGGCTAACTCAGGAGGAGTTGGACGGCTATCTTGTATATAGAGGCATATCTATGCTAGGCGAGCATCTATCCGAGGTATGAAACTCACTACTACCCAAAAAAGTATGCAAGTAAGATCTACCGGAGGAGGTAAATAGAGTTTTATTCAAGAACATATGAAGAACCAAAGCGCAAAGAGGAAAAACCTAGGGCAATGCCTAGGGTATCAAGAAAGGGACATACCGTGAAAACGAGGTGCTGAAGGGCGGCGCCGGTGACGCGGTCGCAGCGGCGACGAAGGAGCTGCTCGTCGGCGGCGGCGGGAACGCGTTTCTTCTCAACCGGAAGCGGCGGCACTGGTGCGATGGAGGCGAGAGGCGAGTGAAGGAGGAAGAAGATGGCGAAGTTACCCGTGGGGCCCTACTTATAGCCGCGTGCGGTAACTGCCCGCATTAACTGCACCACTACCGCGCGGTTATCGGGAGGCGCGGGATCGTGTGCGAGTGGGCGCACGGTTACGCGGTCTGCCGCACGATCGCCACATCGTGGGCCGCAGAGGGCAACCGCCCACCCCGGATTTCCTGCGCTGGTCAGCGCAGAATCGAGGGGTCGGGGCGGTCAAGTACTTGAGTGCGCAGGTGCGCTGTTCGGTGGGTCCGGCTGACGAGGGCGGCGTGTGGTCAGAACCTTGGCAGAGGTCCGGATTCCGAAGCCCGGGCAGAGATTCTTCGCCACGTACCTCGGAAAATCTTGAGGCAAGATGGTGCTGAGTCAGATAGCTCGGAGAGTTCAGTTCGCATATCTACCTCGGATTGGATGGTGGTGTATGGGAGGTACCTCGGCGTGACTATGTTGGAGGTCGGTTTAGGAGGTGGTGTAATGCTTGTTTTGAACCTGCTACGGCCCTCCTTCCGAGGTCGTAGGACCGCACCAGCTTCGGGGACTAATGTCGGGGGAGTATCCCCGGGTAGGGTCAAGGCTTGGCATAAGGTGGTGTTCGAAGTTGTGCCGAGGTACGGAAAGGGCCGACCTGTTTGGGCCTGGGAAGTTCCGAGCTTCATCTTGACCTGGAGAGTACAGGCCGACCTATTTTGGCCCAGAGGGTCCCGAGTATACTGTTGGCCAGGGCCGAGGTTCACTGTCCGAGCTATGTTCTGCCGACCTAACTACCTCAGTGCGTGGTTTGTGTGTTGCAGGAGAAGCTGTGGGAGGAAGTAAGATCCGACCTGGTAAAAGATTAAGCGCAAGACCCGAGGTACGGAGCCCGTCACATCCGTGCGAGCTAACCGAGGTGGTGGGCTGTAGGTCGGGCAGGAGTCAATGCTCCTGTCACTTCCAGCCGGGTACAGAGCGCCTGACACGGGAGCGTCTGTCAAGGAGCATGGCAGAGGCGTGCTCCGGGTTCGGCGGGCCTGCACGTCTCCGACCGCTGACCACGCGAGGTCTGGGAAAAGGCTACGAGGTAGCTCTGCCAGGCCACGTCCTGTCTCGGTCAGAGGGGACATGCTAGTTCTGCCGTTAGGCTACAGGAGATGGGCAAGCCACGTCTTGTCCCCGACCGAGGTACGGTGGTACGGGTGACCGTTGCAGAGGCATGGCAACAGTGTTCTGCGAGGGGCACAATGGTAACCCGGCTGGCCTATATAGTGGGCTTCACCCCCTCCTGCTAGAGGATCCAAGATCAAGAGAGAGACCCCCCCCCCCCCCCCGCTTGGAGCTAGTTGATGTCAAGAGAGAAGAGAGGAAGGAACTCGGAACACCCCGGAAACACCTCGGATTCACCTCGGAGTGCCTTCCTCCCCGTTAGCTCCATCTTTTAC